>JAPPVO010003944.1:0-12821 GCA_030407325.1 Camellia japonica | reverse complement strand
GCGTGTCAGACTTTTGGAATTACAGGCATCACATTGAATATGTGTTGTTAGCATATTGTTCTTGTTGAATTTCTCTATTTTGCAGGCACGATATTGTATGTACGGTTCATTCGAGGCTGGTGCGACCAGACGAATCGCGCAGGTATCGTATCTTCTCCGTGTGAGACGCGACGAGAATCGAATCATTCTCCGCATTCCTAACTGCATGAAATGTAGTTGTTGCTTTGCATTCTTGCTTAAAATTGTTGCATCTATTCGCGAATACTTGCCTCATTACAGCTTGCTGCATTTGCATGATCATTTGGCTCTGTGCATGTCGCTTTGCATTTCGCCCCTTGCCTGCGGGCACGCCTGCGGGCACATGTCTCTGTTCATCTTGTATGATTGTCTAAGTCTTCGGCCTTGTCAAAAATGGGTCGTCTCTGGGCTTTGACATTCACTCCCGTCATTATTGACTTCCGAGTTCTGTCAAAGAGGGGCAACTGTAGACACCCCATTTTTGACCGACCTTAAGACTCAGACGTCACCGATTGAGCGCTCGGTGGTGTTGCATATCGTGCTCGTTCAGAAGCCCCAGAGTCGCGGCCGTGCGCCCTGCCTCCGGACTTCCGAACTCTCTTCTGTGCCTTGTCTCGGTTTGCGAACCAGACTCGGTTTTCTCTGTTTTCTTTCCTGAGGGAAGGGAGTGGTCCTGTAGACTATCTCTCGGTGGCCGTGCGCTACTTTTCGTGGCCGTAGGCCATTTTGCCCGTTTCGGAGCCCGGTTCCCGGTTTTCGGAGCCGTTAGGCCGTGTGCCTCGGTTCGGAACCGCCCAACCGTCTCCGATTCCTCCGGTTCTTGGCATGTACCTCTGTTTTATCATAACAAGGCACACTGGGGTCTCAGATACCCACTTCGTGGCTGAACACCACTCTCGGTGCTTATAGCCGGTTTTCGGGCCCCGAACCTCGCGGTTTGGCCCCCGAGCATTCATTTCGCATCGATTTTGTTCATTCTTGGCGGGTGCCTCTGTTTTATCATAACAGGCACACTGGGGTCTCAGATACCCACTTCGTGGCTGAACACCACTTCGGTGCTTACAGCCGGTTTTCGGGCCCCGAACCTCGCGGTTTGGCCCCCGAGCATTCATTTCGCATTAGTTTTTGTTCAATTTTGGCAGGTACCTCTGTTTTAGCCCAGGAAGATCACTGGAGGGTGGGAGGCCAGCAATTATCCCAGATAACCTTTTCTGCTCTTCCGGCGCCCGTTTTGCTCACTTCCGGGCTAATGTTGAACACCCTAGGCCCATTTTCTTCCAACCAAAGCTACATATTTGTGATGAGGGCACATGGGAGGACCCTAAAAGGGATGGCCGGCCAGTAAGTTGTTTTGTTTCATTTTTGAGCCTCTCCTTCAAGTGAATTGTTGTGACTCCTGTTTCACAGTTGCCAAATTCCAACCATGGGGCCTTATTCTACACACCTAGGAGGACACCAAGGTGTGGTGGCCGGCCATTAACTTTTGTTCCATTTTTGGCCATGGCCGGCCGGCCATGAGGAGTAGCTGGCCGACCAGTGGGGTGGCCGGCCGGCCATCTTCAAGAAAAGGGGTGGCCGGCCTGCTTCCTGCTTTTCAACCCTTTACAGCTGTCCAGCTGTATTTCCAAAATATCCTAGCCTCCGGGGGATATTTTGGGAGGGAAGGCTTGTATGCATTTCCCTCCCTTTTACACCCCCTTTTGGCCCTTTAAGGGGATGGCCTCCTTCTTCTCTAGGGTTAGAACATTTGCTCTCAAGACATCATCTTCCAAAGCCTCCATCTCCATAGCTAAAAACTCCAACAAACTTCAAGTGTCTAGCTCCTCTCTTCATCAACCCTAAGCACCACCATCCCCACTTCCATTCCAGCAGCAAGGGAGTGATTTTCAGAGGTTAAGAAGCAACAAAGTCAAGCCAAGAAGCAAAGAAAGACTTGTCTTCAAGGATAAGTCACCAATTCCCCTTTTCTTGCACTTTTTTGCATCAATTTTCTACCTTACTTGCTCTCTGATTTGGGCTCTGACCCCTTCTAGTTTTGTGCTTATTTTGAGCCCCTCTACAACATTGTAGAAGGGCTCAACCCTGTTTGAGCCCTCTATGGCACACTTGCTTCAATATCACTCTTTATGCCATTAAATTGCATGCTTTGTTTGGATTATGTGTGATCTGTTTTCGAGCATGACATAAACTGTGAATGGGCTTATTGTGAGCCCCTCTTCAACATTGAAGAAGGGCTCAACCATGTTTGGCCCTCTATATCATGCACCTGCTTTGTATTTCCTTCAAATTACCGTAAAATTGCATGGTTTCTTTGGCCTGTTTATGATCTGATTTTGAGCATGCCATTAACTGAGGTTGAGTTTATTTTAGGTCCCTCTACAACATTGTAGAAGGGATCAAATTGGTTTGAGGCCTCCATGTTGTACCTCTCTTTATACCTCTCTTTGGCCCCATCTTGAATCCCTTTTTGAGCTTACTTAGCTCTGTTTTGAGCCATAATCAGGCCTGAAAATATCCTTATTTTGGACTTCTTGTCAGGTTTTGTTAAGGGTCCAAAGTTGTTTGATGCATGCTTTTGGTACTTCATGTTGTACCCTCCATTTTTTCCGTAAAATTGCATGCTTTTTTAGGCTTTCTTAGCTTCTGATTTGAGCCTTCATCAGGCTTAGAAAGTGTCTTGAAATGACTCATTCTTCATGTTTTGTTAAGGGTTCAAAGTTTTTTGGTGATTGCTTATGGTACCTCATGTTGTAGCCCTTTATTGGCTCATTTTTGCATGCTATTTTAAGCATATCTACATACTGAATTGGAGGATATAATCTACTGTAAATGTGCATGTTTTTGGTCCCTCTTTAATTTTTTAGAACTGATTTTTCTGGTTTGAGCATTTTATATACTACTTGCTTTGTAATTCCCCTCTTTTTCCCCGTTTTTGCATGCTAAGTTTGCCATACTTGTGGTTGTTTTTTTAGCCTTGCTTTGTACTAAAAAAATGCCATATTTGGGGCTGCCTTGCTACTGGTTTGCATGTCATGATCATGTTGTGCATGTTTAGTATGGCTATAGGCCATTTCGGGTACTTAAAATCACATTTCGGGATGATTTCATGCATTGGTTGTCATTTCGCATCATTTCGGGGCTGTTTTCCCTTTCATTTAGGTGCTGAAATTTGGTTTGCATGCTTGCATATCATTTCCCGTGCTATTTCATGCCTTCGGGCCATGCCTCGGTTTGCGTGCCTGTGGGCACGCACTTCGAGACACCTCTATTTTACGCGACGGCATCTGATATGAGTGTGGCTGAGGTCCATTCATGTTAGTATAAGCCCAATTTGCATTTCCATCTCATTTTATCATTGTCTCGGTTTGCGTGCCTGTGGGCACGCATTTCGAGGCACTTCATTCTTATCCGACGGCCTCCTATGTGAGTGAGCTGAGGCTCTCCCACGTTGGTATAAGCCCATCGTGGCATTCCGTATGCCATTTCATTCCATTTCATCATCGCCTCGGTGTGCGTGCCCGTGGGCACGCATTTCGAGGCACTTCGGTTTTATCCGATTTGCATTTCACATCATCGCCTCGGTGTGCGTGCCCGTGGGCACGCATTTCGAGGCACTTCGGTTTTATCCGATTTGCATTTCACATCATTGCCTCGGTGTGCGTGCCCGTGGGCACGCATTTCGAGGCACTTCGGTTTTATCCGATTTGCATTTCACATCATCGCCTCGGTTTGCGTGCCCGCGTGCACGCTTTTCGAGGCGTCTCATTTTCATCTCATGTTCACAGCATAGTGCATACCAGGTCGTATCTTAGATTGCATTCATGCATTTTCTCGGTTTGCGTGCCTGTGTGCACGCATTTTCGAGGCATCTCATTTTCATAGCATCGTGCATGTTAGGATTGTATATTAGCTGCATTTCATGCATATCATGCATATTGCATCGTGTTCGGGATAGGAGTTAGCCCGGGCACGGGAAACGAGGCACGTTTCGTACTCCGAGTGACGGAACGGGTCTCAATTCCCAGTCACCGATACTCCGGATTACCCATGATGGAGTTAGGTCTTTGCTGTAGCATTCATGTGCATTCATTCTATAGTGAGTTGTGCAATCCGATACCTCGGCCATCATGCATCGGTATGCGTGATTGGTGGCACGAGGATCGAGGCATGCATATATTTGTGAAATACATTGCTATGCCCTTTTCCTGCTCTCTGTTGCAGCAAGATAAGGAATCAGCAACTTTTCAGAGTCGGGCACGCATTTCAAGAAGCACTGCGAACAGAGGCTAAATTGGGCATCCCAGTGGATTTCCGCGCAAGGCAACCCAGCATACATCACCATTATCCGAAACGAAGCAAGGCAGCCCCTGGCTTGCAAGCCAATTTTAAAGCTTTCTTAGTTTAAATTGTTAATTACTTAGAAAATCTGTAATATTCTTTTATTTCGGACTGTATATTTATTCGGACCCTCTGCGCGAGGGCACAATTGTAATAAGTGTGCGTGAGTGTGATGTATGTCTTCCAACCCCATTTCTTTCTCCCTTTTATTTATCCGCTTACGATGGTTAGATATAGGGCATATTTCAATTAGCATACAGTATGATAGCATGTTGCATCATTCATCTGTTTTGCACGCACCGGGCTCGGCGCATCATACAAACTGCATTGTATTTCAATTCCAAATTGAATACGTGATAGTTGTAGCATTCCATATGCCATCTTTAGAATAGCCGAGCCTGCTATAGTTGCATTTTGCATGTGTTGCATTAGGCATTCCTGTATAATTAGGATCATGCATGATTTCTAATCAGTTTCTGTTTTGGCTTGGAGTACTCGGTAAGTTTTATGCTTTAGCATCCTTGCATGCGTGTGAGTGTTGCCATGAATAGCATGCTTACCATGAGGCTATGTGCTTATGTGATATAACTGCCTTGAATGCCTGTGGGTGGAGGTTGAGTTACTTGAATTGGGACAATGCGTTGACTGTTTGTTTTAAGCCCACTAGATAGTGGCAAAATCTTGTTTTCTAAGCCCACCTGAGGGTGGCAAATCCGCGTCTTAGCCTACCTGCGGGTAGCACCATCAAACCATTTTCAAACAAACAAACATGAAATGTTTTGTTCCAATTCAGGCGACCCAGTCTATACTTGTTTGCTGCGAGCATCACATAGTAACCTAGGCTAATAATCGGAATAAGAGCATACAAGGTTTTCAAAATAAGATATCATGGTTAGTAGAGGCCGGTCTTTGACCGGGCGAGCGGGGGTGCTCACGATGTGACCTTCCCCAATCGTACCCAAGTTCCCGAGCCAACTTTGGTGATGACGGACACGTGGCCTTTGGCACCGAGTCAGGGTTTCCTAAATTTCCCATTTTAAAATATTTAGGTGGCGACTCTGTTATCTGGCAAAGCAGTCCATGTTTGGCACTTCTTTCAAAAATCTGTTTTCCAAAACGATTTGCCGGATTTGGACTCTTTGGTTCAAGATTAAGAACCGTGACATTTGAGTCCTTGAACTGTAATGACCCCAACATGAACAGAACGGGACCTAACCCTCCCGGGGCGTTCGGGGACGTCTACATCTTGTATTTCATTTTAACCTTTGGAAGTCACTATAATTTACCCAAAAAGAATATAGGAGGCAACGATGGTAATTATCACTACAATATATAAGAGTTTTAGAGATTAAATTTTTTGATCTTTAAAAGTAAAAATTTTGTTGCAAAAGACATTTACATTGTGTTTGGTTAGAGGATTTGAAAAGGAAAAAAGAAAAGGTGTGTGATACTAAGTGAAATATAGGTATATTTTACTTACATTTCACGTACCTTTTCCATTTTTCTTTTCAAATTCCCTCCAAATCCCCCAACCAAGCACAACATTAGGGACCAATTTTTATCATCTTGAGAATAATCGTTAAAAGATTATCCCGAAAAGTCAAAAAATAATGCTTTTAACTACAAATTTTCAAAATATCACAAATAAATACACTTTTAGAGACAAAATAATTTGCTCCAAAAATAATAATAATTCGTTACTAATGTGCAATTTTCGTTGCTAAAAGTATAATATCGACATTTTTTGTAATAAAAATATTTAGTTCTTAAAAATATTTTATTCCCTAAATTTTGATTCCAAAAATCTTAATTTTTTATAGTGAGTGGTGGACAGAGAGAGAGAAGTGGAAATGATTGAAAGTGGTAGAGGTAGTTAGGAATGGCAATGGACCAGGGCCAGGGCCGGGGATTACACTCCCTGTCCTCGCCCTCACCCCCTAACAGGGATCGGGTTTCCTCGACCCCGAAAAATCCCTGCTCTTTTTTTTTTTTTTTTTTGAATTTTGAATTTTGTTCAACACAAGAACAACAAATAAATTTAATCTGTTTTCACTATGTTTCATCACCATCATCAACAACAATCATCAACAACTTAAAAAAATAAAAAGATTTGAAATTGTTATGCACACATATATATGTGTAAATCAATGGTAGATCTGTTCATCAACAATAACTAAAGATTTGTTCATTATACACACACACACACACACATGCATATATATATATATATATATATGTATCTATCAAATCTAAGAAAACCCTAACAACAAAAAAAAAAAATTTGAGCAGACCTTAACCAAAAAAAAAAATTGAGTTGTTTGGGAGTAGTAAATTTAAATGAAATTGGTATTTCAAAGGGTATTGGTGTCGGCTTTGGTATATCAGCAAATGCAAATGATTTTGGATTTTGGAAGTACAAAGGTTCAAGGCTGTTTTGTTTTTCCCTGCCACATGTTGCCTTTGGAGAGATTGCTTGAAACAGTTTCTCAGAGCATAAGATTAATTTAGCAGTTCTTAACTTTTGATGCTGCAAAGCTCTAGCTAAGGTTTGAAAAGAACAAGTTTTGGGGTAGCTATGCTTGTGTCAACTGAATTTGATCTTACCTTCGGTGTATAATATTATCTTTGCTGTAGATACTGAAACTTTAGATCAAATCTTCAAAATTTCAGATCTCACGGCCGGTGGTGGTGGTGGATCTGGATCTTGCGGCTGAGCAGCTTCGGCGATGAAGGTTTAGTTGGTGGTGAGAGAGATCATTGGATTCAGTGAAGATGAGGTAGGGCGGTTGTGCGTGTTCAGTTCGAAGCAAAGAAGATGAGGTTGTGGAAGCGAAGAGGAGATTGTAGCTGCGAAGGTGGTAGTCGTGGCGATTGGGCGATTGCGGGAGTGGTGGTCGGCTAGAAGAGAAATAAAGGGGATAAGAAGAGAGAGAGAGAGAAACCGAGAGAGAGATGATACTGTCTGAGGCTTGTGTGAGGTTGTGTTAGGGTTTGATTTATATATATATATATATAGAGAGAGAGAGAGAGGGGTATTATAGTAATTTCAATTTGAGAAAACGGGGACGGGCCGGGGCTAGGGTTGGGGAACGTATCACCGTCCCCAGCTCGAAAATTGTCGGGGATTCATTTTCGAATACCATCACCGGCCCGTTAAAGGTATTTTTTAAGAAAAAACCATTCTAATCAGGGTTGGGGCGTCGAGTCAAGTTCAAATTGCCATCTCTAAAGGTAGTATGGTTGTGATTGTGGAGAAATAGGGATGTGGTGGAAGCAGGCCAACCCATGCATAAAGCCACTAAAGCATGGGCTTTAGGGCTTCATTTTAGAAAAGGTCATATAATTTTTATATTATAATATTATAAATAAATTTATCTTTTTCTTCAAAAGGTTCACTTTGGAAGAGAGTTCCACAATTAAAATGGAAAAAGCCTTTTCGTATGAACATAGTACACATTTTATGTATTTTAAAAGGGCTTTCAAATTATCCACTCTATCATTCTCAGTAGACCCATTCTGGATTAGGTTCAAGATTCACTTTGAAAAAGAATACTAATTTGGAATTGGTTCTATTTTTTACTGCTTAAATATTCTACAAGTTTAGTGTTTATTTATTTACTTTTATAGCATAGTCTTCATTTTTTTAATCTGTAAATTTTATTTATTAGATAGCTTATTACAATATTCATTTTGTGACTTCTTCATTTTATCAAGGAAAAGATAAATTTTACATAATGAATTATAATTTAAAAAAATAATAAATATTATTTGAATAAATGTTTCCCACTAACATTTCACTTTAAGCCTCATCCAGGCTTACGCCGACCTTGGGTGGAAGTAGATGCTGACATGGCTTAAAATGACCAGTTGCAATAAGGAAGTGATCGTCAATACTAATTAATACTTTATTTTTTATTTTTTATTTTCAAATTTAATAACTTGGTTCGTTGAGAGGGTAATTTATACGAAAGTTGGGCCGAGCTGGGTAAATTGGGCCGAGCTGAGGGCTGAGTAAAAAGGGCCATAAAAGTTACTCCGGTCTGAAGGAGTAGTCTTGAGTTAGACCGGTCACGCAGCCGAGGTGATTAGTCCGGTCGACATAAGGTCTTTTCTTACTTCGGTTGAGAGATGTATTGTGGGTAGTTCGGTCTTCAGCAGTTAGTTCGGTCGTGGCATATGAGAACCGAGGTGTGCTAAGTCTTTGAGAGGTCTTGGTTCTGAAGATAGTTCGACTCAACTCTCTTATGGTTAGCTCGGTCTTAGCATGGGAAAGCCGAGGTAAGAGGAAGGAAAGTGAGGGCCGAACTAACGGTTACTTCGGTCATATTGGGATCCGGCCATGGTAAAACCATCTCACTTGGTTCAAGCAGTGAGGGGGGTGTTGAAAGATGCATAATCTTTCAGGAGTATGAATCCTAGGAGGACTCTACATGGAGGAGTAAGAGTCCTACTAGGATTGTGCCACACGAAACCTATAAAAGCTCACCCATATCACCTTTGGAGAGGTAATGCAACTTTGTCCCTGAATACATAGTGCTTTTGTCTATTTGTCAAGCAGACTGACTTAGGCATCGGAGAGGTTTTCGGCACACACCCGCCGGCTAGCTCACGTGTGTATTTTCAGGTAATTGAACGACGTCGTACGGAGGAGCGCAGACTTGGTCAACAGGATTATACGAGAAGGTGTATTTCTTTCCCGTACAATTGGCGTCGTCTGTGCGAACTCAGACAAGAACAACCTCTTGATCAAGCTTTTCCTCCCAAAAATCAATGACGAACAACGAAGAATTACCACAGTCCGCCGTTGATGGACTAACTCCAGAAGGGGGTGCAAGGCGCGAAGGCCTACCCTTGGTCACTCCCATGGCGAACCTGGAACCACAAAGACAAAATTCCAGGAGGGACACAAGGGGACGAAGGCGGAATAACAGCCCCCATCACTATCGTTCGCAAAGCCCAGAAAGGCAAAGGCGCAGGGTTGATCCCCAAGCTTTGGAGGATCGCGTCAGGGAACAAGACGAACTGATCCGTCGGATGGCAGCGGACATGGAATCTCTAAAGCGCCAGGTGAAAGGAAAAGAAGTGGCGACAGGAGAGGGGCGCACAAACAAAACGCCCCATCACCACTCGAAAAGTCGTAGTCGGAATACTACGCCCTCTCAAGCAAAGCACAAGAGCCTCAGGACGGGCGACACGCAATCCAGATCTTCCAGAACTCGTCACTCCAGGTCTGAGAGGACGAGGTCTGAGAGGTCATACACCGAGGGAAGCACATACTGGCCCTCGCATACGTACCAGACAAGGTCTAGGCAGACAGAGTTGCCCAGATCATCCGACCTATGAACCGTGCTAGAAGAAAAGGCACGATGAAAGGAGGACGCCAGGGCACGAGATCCACATAGAGTTTCTGCCTTACAGCGGTTGGCTCCTCGGACGCACGGAAGCGTCGAGGTTGGAATGCCAATACCGCGCCCCGCTTACGAACCAACGGATAAGGCGTTGGCGAGGCTGCAGACCTCACCATTCGTCTCGGCAATAGAGAATGCACCATTGCCGTCAGGCTTCCTACAGCCCAAATTCACAACATATGAGGGGAAGACGGACCCCTACTCACACTTGAGCCACTTTCGCCAGGTCATGGCTGTATACCGACGGAATGAGGCCTTGATGTGCATCCTATTCCCTTCAAGCCTTGGCGACCTAGGCCTGACTTGGTTTGAGAAACTTCCAGAAGGCAGCATAGCCTCTTGGGCGCAACTGGCGGAGGCGTTTGTAACGCGATTCAGAACAAACACGAAAACCCCGGTGGAGATCGACCAGTTACTCTCCATCGATATGGGCGATAAGGAGACCCTGAGGTCATACAACAGTCACTACTGGGAGACATTCAACCAGATTGGGGACTGCCCAACCAATCTCGCCATTGCGCAATACAAAAGAGACCTTCCAGTCGGGAACAGACTGAGGGACTCTATCACCATGACACCGCCTCTCACCATGGAGGCCCTGATGGAGAGAGTGCATCAGCACATCAGGGTGGAAGAGGATGGCGCACGTGCCAAAGAAAAAACTGGCGCGACCGCAATACCAGAAAAGAAGGCCTCAGCAAGGGTCAACGCGGTGGACCGACCGAACAGAAACGGTCGTGGCAAAAGAGACAATGGAGAAGACCAGGATAAGAGATGGCTGAGAGTCCGCACCGCCATAACTACGGTCTTCAAGAAACCGATCTACCGCATACTTAGCGAGATTCGAGACGAACCTTCGTCAAGTGGCCAGCCAAGTAGGTGAAGCACAGAAGGACTATGACGACAGGTCGAGGTGCACCTTCCACAAAGAAAAGGGGACCGCACTGAGAATTGCACGCCATTGAGGCAGCATCTGGAAGAGTTGGTGGCAGCAGGCCACCTAGACAAATACATAGAGGGAGGGGCACAGCCAGCCCCCCAGGACCAGAATATGCCCAATGGAATGCCGAACGACGCCCCACCTCAAGGCGTCATCAACGTAATACATGGAGTCTTTGAACTTGAGCGTGTATGCGAGCTTAGAGGTTCAATCAAAAAGGCTGAGCACTTCAGAGAGGTGCTAAGTGCCCAACCAGTCGTCAAAGGGGAAGACAGAGGCCACAAATGTCATGTCTTTTTCGGATAAAGACTTGGCAGGATTTATTGCCCTCACAACGATGCCTTGGTCGTCACTCTCCGAGTCAAGGATTTTGACGTCAAGCAGATTCTGATAGACCAAGGTAGTTCGTGTGAAATCATGTACTATGAAACCTTCAAACAACTAAAGTTGCAGGATAAAGACTTGGCGCCTGCCGTATCTCCCCTTATCGGATTCAACTCCATGTCAGAATGGCCCGTCGGCAAAATTATCCTCCCAGTCAGAGCAGGAGTGTGACGAAACAAGTGGAGTTCTGGGTGTTGAAGGTCCCCTCCACTTATAACATTATCTTGGGCAGGACATGGCTGCATGCCATGCGCTCGGTGGCGTCCTCCTACCATCAAGTGATGCGGTTTCCCAACGACACCGGAGTAATAGAAGAAGTTTATGGAGATCAGATCATGTCAAAGCAGTGCTTTGTCACAGTAAACGGCAGTCGCGCTGCCAAAGGATACGTTCATTCGGTGAAAGAACCTGAGAGTAATGAACTATTCGCAGATGTTGGCAAAGCGGCTAGTCAGAAAGCAGTGGAGGACTTGGTGGAGGTCAGAATAGATAAAAGAACCCGGATAAGTTCTTTTTGCTTGGTTTGTCGTTGTCCAGCACTGAGAGATTGGAGGTCTTAAAATTTTTGACCTCCAACATCGAAGTGTTCGCCTGGACCCTATACGACATGCCAGGCATTGATCCCAACTTCATCTGTCACCAACTCAACGTCCACCCTTCTGCCAGACCAATCATTCAGCGCACCCGCAGATCGGCACTCCACCACGCCGAAATAGTGGCAGAAGAAGTAGGAAACCTGCTGGAAGCAGGGGCAATCAGAGAGGTGCACTACCCAAGGTGGATCTCCAACACCGTCGTAGTGCCAAAGAAGAATGGCAAGTGCGTGTTTGCGTCGACTACAAAACGGTCAACAAGGCGTGCCCAAAAGATAGCTTTCCTCTACCAAGGATAGATCAATTGGTAGACTTAACGGCAGGGCACAACCGACTTAGTTTTCTGGACGCATACAGAGGCTACCACCAAATTGCCATGCACGAACCAGACCAGGAGGTCACATCCTTCACCACTCCAAGAGGACTATACTGCTACAGGGTCATGCCCTTTGGCCTGAAGAACGCAGGGGCGACGTTCCAGAGGATGGTCACCAAGATGTTTGAACCATTGTTAGGCAAGACAATGGAAGCTTACATCGACCACATGGTGGTCAAGAGCAAGGATGAGAATGACCATCTCAAGACCTAGGTGAGATGTTCGAGATCCTAAGAAGCATAAGTTACGCCTCAACGCGTCGAAGTGTGCATTCGGAGTAGGATCTGGCAAATTCCTGGGCTTCCTGGTGACCAACCGGGGTATAGAAGCAGACCTCTCCCAAATCAAGGCCATTCAGGATCTGGAGAGACCAAATTCAGTGAAGGAAGTGCAGCATCTCACTGGCATGGCCGCCGCGCTCAATCGGTTCATAAGCCGGTCGTCAGACAGACTACGGCCATTTTTTCATGCTTTGAAAGCCAAGTTTGAATGGGACGACGAATGCGACCAAGCTTTGGAAAGCTTGAAGGAATACATGTCTTCTCCACCACTACTTGTAACCCCAATTCCTGGAGAAGAACTGTTCTTGTACCTCGCAGTTTCCAGCATGCAATCAGCGCAGTGCTGGTCCGCGCAGAAGGATCCAACACTTGCCCATTATACTGTCAGCAAGACATTAGGGTGCCGAAACAAGGTACTTGCCACTGGAGAAACTGGCATTGGCCTTGATGATGGCCTCAAGGAAATTGTCACATTACTTTCAC
>JAPPVO010003943.1:0-11401 GCA_030407325.1 Camellia japonica | reverse complement strand
TTATTTCGGCGATGGAAAGTGTCCAAGCCCATCAACGTCTCAGCCAGAGTCATGGCGATGCAACTCTTACCCTCCTTCAAAACTTGGGCAACCTCGATCAACCGGACACTAGATCCTCCGGAGCCTGAGGCAAGTAAGAAATGAGATAGCATGCACAAACAAAGTGCGTGTTGCCGAAAACCTTGCCAATGATGGTCACCGCGGTCACCGGCACCAGAAAAACGGCAAATCAAACTCGGAATATCCAGCATTCCGTCATAAATCAAAGATCGAGCGTCGGTATTGAGAGCCTACACATTTGTCCTAAGGCTTGGGCATAGCCAAAACGAAGTTGGGGCAAGATCTTTTCGTTGCGCTCGGACTCCATTAAAGCTTGGAAATCTTCGAAGGTAGGACATACCTCTTGCCCGCCAAAGCTAAAAACATGTGTCACCGGATTCCAAAACCTTGCCGCGGCATGGAGAAACGGAAGGTGCAGCGGAGTATGACCCAGAGTGAATAGTGCGTTTATGCCGAAGCCCCAGAAACTTAACTTTTCCGAGCCGTCCAAGTTGGCAATCCAAGCTGAGAGATTCTGGGCAAGAAACTCTTCCATATGGAGCAAATCAGTGTTGAATTGAGAAAACCACGAAGCTGAGGCCTTTTGTAGAAGATAAGGTTAAGTGGAGAACAGATGTCAGCATTCTGCTGGTTCTTGCAATTCATGGCCGGCTGGCTAAAAATAATGCCGACTGACCATCATTTTTGGCCGATGGCCATTTCTCATGGCCGATGGCCTTTCCTTATGGCCAATGGCCTTCCCCCCTGTTCTATGAGCTGTTTATGAGTTGAACATGCTGAGGGATTGTGGTTGGAACCTTTACCGATGCCCTCTGGTGATCGATTCTTGCGGGGTCACACCTTTTTGCTTATCGAGCTGTTGTACATTTGCTTATCGAGTTGTATTTCACTCTCTTTAAGTCTTTGATTTGCTTATCGAGTTGTACTCGCACTTGGTTGACTTATCGAGTTTCTTTGTTTTGCTTATTGAGTTGTAAGTCGGTTCACTACCTAATTATTACGATGCGAGTGCTCAATTTTCAAACAAAGTTCAATTTCATTCACATTGTTATGTGATACCACGCGATGCGATGCATAGAAAGTACAAATGTAACACCTTTTGAACAAAATAGCTGTTTCATTTCCATCATGTGTTTTGCAAAAATACACAGTTTTGAGAAAAAATAATAACCTGCCTGAGGCAGTGCGATGTGCTTAAACTACCAGTAAAAAGGAAAGTAAAGCAAAAGGAGAGCAGGGCAGCAGAATATCGGGAGTGATACCAGTAGCCCTCCCCCCTTTTTTTGCGGTCGATGCACCTCTCGCGCCCTTGTTCGGGTCAACTATATGGTTTGGCACCTTCATTACTCAAGACAATGCAAGGAAGTGCACTTTTTCGGAACATTAGTAGGCCTTCGAGTTGACCTCAGGCCGTGTCTTTTTTGAGCGATGCTCCGTACGTGCGAGGAACACCCCTTCCCGTATCCTTTTTGTATCTTGTGAACTCCACAAATCGCTTCAATTATACTGTGTTGCAGTGCTTTGCATTTCAACATCATGAATAACTTGTCTTTACCATGCTTCAAGTTTCTATACACATTGCATGCATACGTGCATTGCTTTACTTACATGTGTTCAAGTTCCTTTTATACACATTGCGTGCATACGTGCATTGCTTTACTTACATGTGTTCAAGTTTCTATACACATTGCATGCATACGTGCATTGCTTTACTTACATGTGTTCAAGTTCCTTTCTATACACATTGCATGCATACGTGCATCGTTTTACTTACATGTGTTCAAGTTCCTTTCTATACACATTGCATGCATACATGCATCGCTTTACTTACATGTGTTCAAGTTCCTTTCTATACACATTGCATGCATACGTGCATCGCTTTACTTACATATGTTCAAGTTCCTTTCTATACACATTGCATGCATACGTGCATCGCTTTACTTACATGTGTTCAAGTTCCTTTTATACACATTGCATGCGTTGTCGCGTTATGCTTTACTTATATGTGTTCAAGTTCCTTTCTATACACATTGCATGCATACGTGCATCGTTTTACTTACATGTGTTCAAGTTTCTATACACATTGCATGCATACGTACATCGCTTTCTTACATGTGTTCACGTTCCTTTTACACATTGCATGCATTGTCGCGTTATGCTTTACTTACATGTGTTCAAGTTTCATTTTATACACATAGCATACGTTGTCGCGTTATGCTTTACTTACATGTGTTCAAGTTCATTTTATACACATTGTATACGTTGTCGCGTATACTTTACTTACATGTGTCTACATCTTCACACATTGCGCACGTTGTCCCGTGTTCTACTTACATGTGTTTGCGCCTTCATAGCATTGTTATGTTTGTTTCAAATCGCATTGTTATGCGTTCTAATCGGTTTGCGTCGTCACGCACTTTCAATTGCATTGATATGCATGTTGCTAACAATATTGTACCTGTTAAGTTTTCTTTCTTTTTCAGGCACGATATTGTATGTACGGTTCATTTGAAGCTGGCACGACCAGACGAACCGCATAGGTATTGTATTCTCCGCGTGAAACGTAGCGAGAATTACATGATTCTCTTACACTCTCCCTGCATTGTAGTGTAGTTTGGTGTGTGCTAGCTTAAAACTGTTGCATTGTTATGCTTCGTTACAGCTTTCTTTGCATGATTATAAGTTATGCTCGGCTTCTTGCATTGTCAGTTGCATTTTGCCCCTGCCTTCGGGCACATATCTTTATCTGCAGCTTGTATGTTTTGTCTAAGTCTTCGGCCTTGTCAAAAATGGGTCGTCTCTAGGCTTTGACACTCACTCCCATCATTGTTATGACTTTCGAGTTCTGTCAAAGAGGGGCAACTGTAGACACCCCATTTTTGACCGTCCTCAAGACTTGGACGTCACCGCTTGAACACTCGGTGATCACCCATATTCGTGTTCATTTTGAGTTCCCGGAGGTCTCGGCTACGCGCCTTGCCTCAGGATATCTCAACTCGACTGTTTTGTGTTTGATTTTGCACCAAACACTTGTGTTTTTGCTTCTGAGGGTAGAGAGTAGCTTGTTATCTACCCCTGACACCCACCGGCCCTGGCTTGAGGCCACCGGCCGTGTCTTCTTGCTACCGGCCATTGGTGAAATATACCATCGGCCGGTCGGCATTTGGTGTGGTCGGCCGACCATCTGTTTAGCCGATGGCCTCCTTTTCTGGCCGATACCACCTTTTTGCCTTTTTTAGGCATAATGCATGCCAGCTGTGCCAGCTGGAATGCACGGACCCTGCCCCCCATGCACGGGTGTGGCTGTTTTGAACCTTTGCACCCTTTTGGTCCAAGCTTCCTAGAGAAGATTGCACCCTTTGCTCAAGCTTCTTGAGGAAGCTTGACCCTTTGTCATAGCTTCCTCAAGAAGCTTGCACCCTTAGCTTAGCTTCCCTTGGAAGCCTTGACCCTTTTTGAATAGCTTCCCTTGGAAGCTTAGTCTTTGCATTGTCTATATAAGAGACCCCTCTTCTCCTTTGATTGGGTGGAGCAAAACCAGAGCAAAATACATATATATTCTGATATATACACTTTCTCTCTCTATATCTCCCTCTCTCTCTTCATTTGTGTGTGTTTAAGAGCCTAAAAGTGTGTTTTATTCTTAGTTTTGCACTAAGACACACACCATTACTCCATACTTTGACTTGGGAGGTCTTGAGAGTTTGTTCTTGAAGTTTTGGGTCGGTTTTGATCAGAAGAAGGTGGCTGACCTTGCTGTTCTTCAAGGGATCTTCAAGGGATTCTGCAGGAAGAAATAGCCGGCCGGCTACTTGGAGTGCCGACCGACCAAATACAATTAGCCGGTGGCTCAACCAAAGGTCGATGACCATTCCCTTCGGCCGGTGGTGTTCTCACTTGGTCGGTGATGCTCTCCAGTGTTCAGAGAAGCATCCTTGGGACTTGTGCAAATTTTCAGAGGAGCAGGGCAGTGTAAACAGAGGCAACAGTGCTATGGCAATGAGTTTCCGAGCGGGGCGAGTCAAGCATGCATCATTCGCGCATTCCGAGGCAGAGCTGCGGCAGTCTCTTTAGCTGCACATTTAAATTATTTTTGTGATTAATTTGTTAATTAATTAGAGGGTCTGTAATAATTAATTAGCTAATAGTTGATTCATTATTCGGACTGTATTATTCTTTCGGTCCCTCTGAGTGAGGGCGTATTTGTAATAAGTGTGGGTGCGTGTGTGCATGCCTTCCAACCCCCACTTCTTTCTCTCTTTTACTTACCTGCTTTGATGGTTAGTATTAGGACATATTCAAATTAGCATACCTTATGTTATGCATGCGTGCATCATTCATCAGTATTGCATGCACCGGGCTCGGCACATCATGCTAACTGCATTGTATTTCAATTCCAAGTTGAATACGTGTTAGTTGTTGCATTTCACATGCCATCCATAGATTAGCCGAGCCTATTCTAGCTGCATCCTGCATGTGTTACATTAGCCATCTTAACATGAACTAGGATCATGCATATGATTACTTACTAGTTTCTGTTTTGGCTTGGAGTACTAGGTAAGCTTTTATGCTTTAGCATACCGCATGCGTGTGAGTGTTGCCATAATAGCATGATTACCATGAGGCTAGCTGCTTATGTGATATAACTGCTTGAATGCCAGTGGGTGGAGGTTGAATTACCCGAATTGGAATAAGGCATTAAACTGTGAGTTTTAAGCCCACTAGATAGTGGCAAAACCATCTTTTTCTAAAGCCCATTTGGGGGTGGCAAAATCTGCATTTTCAGCCTACTTGCGAGTAGCAAACCACTTTAAAAAAAAAAAACACATGAAATGTTTTGTTCCAGTTCAGGCGATTGAGTCTATACTTATTTGCTGTGCGCATCACGTAGTAAATCTAGGCTAATAACCGAAATAAGAACGCATAATGTTTTCAAAACTAGATATCATGGTTAGTAGAGGTCGATCTCCGGATCGGGTGAGAGGGGGTGCTCATAGCTGACCTTCCCCAATCGTACCCAAGTTCCCGAGCCGAGGCAACTTTGGTGATGACGGACATGTGGCCTTAGGCAACGAGTCAGGATTTCCTAAATTTCCCCAAAATAAAATATTTAGGTGGCGACTCTGTATCTGGCAAAGCAGTCCATGTTTGGCACTTCTTTACAAAAAAATCTGTTTTCAAAAACGATTTGCCCGATTTGGACTCTTTGGTTCAGATTAAGAACCGTGACAAATTGAGTCTGAACTGTAGCACTGAAGCCCTCACACGGGGCACGTCTACAATGGCAAACAGAAACAAGAGCAATGATTCAGAATCAAGAAAAGTGGTGAATCATCAAGAACACTGTGACAGGGTGTGTGCAAAGGTGCAAGGCCAAGAACAGTGGCAGAATGAACAAGTATGTCGGTATTGTGTGTATATTAAAGAACGGTTTGGGCAAAAAGCAAAATCATGAGATAAATATGCTCAGAATACATGGTTGGATTCAAGAACACAGATGTGAATGACGTTGCAATTGTAGTATACAGATGTAACAGTTTGAGGAAGAACAAAAATTAAAACAAAGGAACAGTGACTTACAGGGGAAGAATAGGGTCGCCGAGACCAGACGATGGCAGCAATTGGAGAAGTCCAACAAAATCCTCGCCGAAGGAGAAGAGCGAAGCTGGTTGCAAAAAGCTTCGCGAGAGCAGCAATGGTAGATCTGGGAGAGAAAGTTAGAGAGAGAAAAAATTAGATACTCCAGAAACGGTGGTGTAAAGTGAAAAGACGGAGAGAGGGAGAAGTTTTGTCAAAAACGCGAAATGGCAACAAAACTTCAATGAACGTGCCTTGGACAACGTGCTTGTCAGACGGCGCACGCACGAGTGATGCGACTTGATGGTGCGTGTCGGGAACGGCTCAATAGGGGAAAGACACGTGGCAAAAATGGTTGGAATATTGTGCATGACAGCTCACACGCGTGATAGAACTATTGAAATTCTTGGTTTAAAGAAGCAAAGACTTCGGCTGTGAGGATAATCTCAGCTGAGAAAATTGAACAAACCTAGTTAATGGTTCTGAGGCATTGATAAAAGCAGACTATAGGTCTTGGTCATACTGAGCCGACGAGTTCTTACTTCAGTAATAAATGTTGAAACAAGCTTAACCGACGTGCTAGATGGAAGAAATGATATAGGTTCCATCACCTCAGGATGTCGAGGTAATAGAACCTAGGGGGCAGTTGTGGGGACATATTTTCTGAGTGCCAACACATGGCCAAGGTGACGCCGAAGTGTCAGCCGAGGTGCCACTTGTCCTGGTCATGACACCGAGGTTATCTCAGCTAGACCGAGGTTATCTCCGAAGATACCGGAGTCCGGAATAAGCGGATAAGGGACAAGAGTCCTAGAATGAGGAAGAACCTCAGCCTGGATAAGGATAAAGCTCTTAGGGAGTTTATCTTTATCTATTGGAAAGTCTAAGATAAGCACTGAGCAGAAGTCCATTGAAGCTAGGCTTCTATTGGGACTAGGATTGTGTTGGCTATAAAAAAGAGGCACCCCCATGGGTCTAAGGTACGCAATTTATATTCTGAATAGTGAGTTAAGCACTTTTGCTATCTTTGAGAGATAACTGACTTGATCGTCGGAGTGCCCCCGGGTGGACGAACGACCGCCGGAATCTCTTCTTTCTGTTGCAGGTCGTTCGGGCTTAATCTATTCTGCCAGACCTCTCCAGCTAAGTACTAATTTGGCAGTGTGGTCGGAAATTGACACACACAATGAGTTAACTAAAAGGTTGGAAAAATAGAACAAGAAAATCTCCAAGCTCTATGTTTTTCCCTATGTTTTAATGTCCTTTTCGACTTGCCCCAAGGTAATTAACTAACTTGTGAAAGGATTTGTTGTAATTTTTTCTACTAAGAATAAAAAGGTGTACAACTAGTAAAAATGAGAGTTATTCATTTTTTTTTATGGGTAATAAAAAACAAAGAATTTTTTTGAGAGAATTATTTATTTTCTTCTCATTTTTCTAACCCAACCCAAAACATAAATAACAAAATAAAAAAAAAAATTGTAAGGCAAAATTACTGATCCGTTCTATTTGTTGGAATTATTATCCAATAAATCTTGAGTGAAATTCTTATGAACATATCAATCTTAAAATTTATGTTTTTTGTAGTTGAGAATCATTAAAAAAAACAATGAATTTGTAGTGAGAAACAGTGTGAGTTGAAAATTGTGAGTCAGACGATTGAGTTATGAGGGTAAAACCAAAAACACAAGTCTATTAATCAGGAGCAACACTAGGGAAATTCTATTTCTACACACCTAATTAGCTCAAGGCACATCTTTTCTCAATACACATACCTATTAATTTGATTATCAATTAATTTTCTCAATCCACACACTTAAAGTTACAATTACACCATTCACTTATAACCATTTGTGGGAGCCGAATATATGGCTGAATCTGAGGGGCAAACTTTAGTAGGTTGACATTAACCGGCTGCATCCTGCAGACACTAATCGGCTGCGTCCTGCAAGACCAGGATGAGTCGAATACAATACATAAGCCGATTAAGAAAGGATCTTTGAGGCCGAATAAAAGAACGGGTAATGATTGAAAAGTAGGTCCAAGCCCCGAGGCCTCAGAAGGAACATATATAAATAAAGAAGCAGCGATCTTGGAATGGTATGTAAGAATCACTTCACTAAACTTAGTAAACAAGCTTTCTTGAGTACAAGAACTGACTTGCCTGTCGGAGTGCTAACCCCGGCACCCCCGACCGGAGTGTTTGCCCTTGCAGGTGACTAGTTGAGGATCAAGAGTGTCTCCCAGGATCTGAAGAGTATTTCCAAAACCACTTCCCCATAATTGGCGCCGTCTGTGGGAATACTCAAGTACATCTATGGAAGGCGTGACGCAAGATCCTCCGATGGCCACCGAGGAGACTACACAGAGAGACGACATCACTCCGGCAAATATGCTCGAGAAGGAAACCATCGCTACGAGACGCGCCTTGAATTTTGACTCGCCAACGACTTCAGCGCAGGAGACGATGCAAGCCATCATAGAACAAGCTAAACAGAATGAACAAAGGCTGGAAAATATGATCGTAGAAAACAAATGCCTCCGTCAAGATTTGGCCCTGGAAGTAGCAAAATCCAAAGAAGCCGCGCGCCAAGACCCCGAACGACCCCTGAGGGCAGGTAGACAACGACCTCGAGCCCGACCAAGGGAAACCGATAGCGACTCCAACTCATTATCCACGGAGCATAACAAGGGACGCTCAGACACTTCCAGCTCCTCTGAAAAAAGTCCACACACAAGGAACAAACGCAGAAGAAGCAGTTCAGACGGAGAAGACCGGCACGATCCTTTTATCCGACGAATTGCAAGGGCGGCCCTGCCCAAGAAGTTCAAAGCTCCATCGTTTACTCTCTACGACGGAAAATCATACCCCACTGATCATATACGTCACTACAAGCAGGCCATGACGTTGCATGCAGACAATGAAGCCCTCATGTGCCGAATATTCCCCAGAAGCTTGGGGCCATTAGCTGTCAGATGGTATTACAAGCTGGAGCCGGCTTCGATCAGAAGTTTCCATCAATTACAAAAATCCTTCAGGGCCAGGTTCATCACCAACGAGGTACAGCCGAAACAGGCCGACTCTCTCTGGGCTATGCAAATCCAACCAGGAGAAACGCTGAGAGCATATTCGACACGATATTGGGAGTGCTTCAATCTCGTTGACGACGCTTGCAACGACTCCATAGCCGTCACCGCCTTCAAAATGGGACTACATCCTGACAGCGCTCTTCGCAATTCCCTGACCAGAAGACCCCCCAAAACAGTCTGGGCGTTGATGAAGAAAGTCGAAGAGTATTGCAAAGTGGAAGACGATGCCTTGAGGATTAAAGCCAGACAAGTGTCCACCAAACCGGCACCTCCTGAAATTGCTCAACCGATAAGTTCCGTGCCACCTCTGAGCCCTGAGCCGCGACAACGTTCTAAACGAGACAAAAGGCGGGATTCTCGCCGATCGAATGATCAATGCTCCCACCCGACGAATGAACAATTGCAAGTCGACAGTAGACGCTCGAGGCGCGCCGACAAAAAGTACACGGAGTTGTCAGAGCCAATCACCGCGGTAATGACCAAAATCCAACACCTTCCATTCTTCAAATGGCCGACAAGGATGGTGGGGCCACCCGATACACGACGAAGGGACCGGAGGTACGAATATCACAAAGATCACGGCCACGAAACAGAGAATTGCTATGCGTTAAAAGACCACCTGGAAGAACTGGTGCAAGACGGCCGACTGCAGCAGTATGTGAAACAGGGAAGGCCAACCAAGGCATTAGCATTGAGGCAGGACTCTCCCCCACTTGGCGTGATCCACGTAATCTACAGCCTGCCTACATCCCCAGCCGTGCACACAATTCGATCGCATCCAACTCTACAGGGGCGCCGTACTTCGACTGAACGGTCCGAAGAAGCTCCGACAATTGCCTTCAACGACTCCGACCTCAATGACGCAACGGCTTCCCACATTGATCCGTTGGTCATTGGATTGCGCATAAACCGGTTCATCATTGAACGAATTCTCGTAGACCCGGGGAGTAGTTCAGAGGTCATGTACTACCAAACTTTCATCAAGCTCGGCCTCAACGAGTCGGACCTATCTCCGGCGCCTCACCCACTGTTCGGCTTTAATACGAATCCCGAATATCCATTGGGCAAGGTCACATTACCTGTTCGAGCGGGTTCAGAACGGTCGAAGTGGAATTCCTGGTCGTGAAGCTCCCCTCGCCGTATAATGCCATCATGGGAAGAACCTGGCTACATATCATGAAGGCCGTCCCAAGCACCTACCATCAGATCCTGCATTTCCCAACAACCCACGGCATTGAAGAAATACGTGGTTCCCCCCAATCGGCACAAGCAGAGTTCTGATGCAAACCCTATCACTGACTCGATCTGTGGGCTCTGATACCTGTAAATATATTTCGCCTCTACAATACGAACTATTTTTCCTCGTCGCTCAAAATCATATGTCAATTCCCAGTGGGGCACTCGCCAGCATTGGCCAAATTAAGTCTCCGGATTCAGAGTCCCCTTTGGCGCATGATGCCTTGGGGCCGATTAAGTCTCCGGATTCGAAGCCCCCTTTGGCGCATGACGCCTTGGGGCCGATTAAGTCTCCGGATTCGGAGCGCCCTTCGTGGATATCACGATTGGCCAAATCAAGTCTCTGGATTCGGAGCCCCCTTTGGCGCATGACGCCTTGGGGCCGATTAAGTCTCCGGATTCGGAGCGCCCTTCGTGGATATCACGATTGGCCAAATCAAGTCTCCGGATTCGGAGCCCCCTTTGGCGCATGACGCCTTGGGGCCGATTAAGTCTCCGGATTAGGAACGCCCTTCATGGATATCACGATTGGCCAAATCAAGTCTCCGGATTCGGAGCGCCCTTCGTGGATATCACGATTGGCCAAATCAAGTCTCCGGATTCGAAGCCCCCTTTGGCGCATGACGCCTTAGGGCCGATTAAGTCTCCGGATTCGGAGCGCCCTTCGTGGATATCACGATTGGCCAAATCAAGTCTCCGGATTCGGAGTCCCCTTTGGCGCATGACGCCTTGGGGCCGATTAAATCTCCGGATTCGGAGCGCCCTTCGTGGATATCACGATTGGCCAAATCAAGTCTCCAGATTCTGAGCCCCCTTTGGCGCATAACGCCTTAGGGCCGATTAAGTCTCCGGATTCGAAGCGCCCTTCGTGGATATCACGATTTGCCAAATCAAGTCTCCGGATTCAGAGCCCCCTTTGGCGCATGACGCCTTAGGGCCGATTAAGTCTCCGGATTCGGAGCGCCCTTCGTGGATATCACGATTGGCCAGATTAAGTCTCCGGATTCGGAGCCCCCTTTGGCGCATGACGCCTTAGGGCCGATTAAGTCTCCGGATTCGGAGCGCCCTTCGTGGATATCACGATTGGCCAAATCAAGTCTCCGGATTCAGAGCCCCCTTTGGCACATAACGCCTTAGGGCCGATTAAGTCTCCGGATTCGGAGCCCCCTTTGGCGCATGACGCCTTAGGGCCGATTAAGTCTCCAGATTCGGAGCCCCCTTTGGTGCATGACGCCTTAGGCCGATTAAGTCTCCGGATTCGGAGCGCCCTTCATGGATATCATGATTGGCCAGATTAAGTCTCCGGATTCGGAGCACCCTTCGTGGATATCATGATTGGCCAATCAAGTCTCCAGATTCGGAGCCCCCTTTGGCGCATGACGCCTTGGGACCGATTAAGTCTCCGGATTCGGAGCCCCCTTTGGCGCATGACGCCTTA
>JAPPVO010003941.1:0-24631 GCA_030407325.1 Camellia japonica | reverse complement strand
ATTACTTGGATGAACGAACCATGTTAATAAAGTGAATTCGAAATATAAATGAAACCGGGTTGAAAGATGAATAGCAATGTTAATGGATTATGAAAATGGCATATATATATATATATATCGATGTACGTGTGTTGGACATTTATCAAATGCTAATGTTTTAGTTGATTCTCATATTTGGTTTAGCATATCTCTACTGGGCTTTGACTCACCCTTCTTGGGACACCATTTTCAAGTACAGGGGACATGCCACCTTCAAGGTCTTAGCTTGGGAGGTCTCGGGGCTGAAGTCTCTGTTTTGTTGTTTTACTTTTATGTTTATATGTTTTTTTTATTTTTTATTTCCAAGCCGAGGGCTTTATTTGTAAAGGGCTTCCTGACCCTCTTTTGTTGTATCCAAGTGTTGACTTAGAAAGTTGTAAGGCCATAGGGCATCTACTTTTGTTGTCAACATGTCACATCTTTTGTAAGAAGACTCTGATGACTGAAAATGTATTATTTCTTTATGATTATGGATCTTATATGTACGATTGAGTTATGTATTATTTTGAGAGTGTTACAACTTGGTATCAGAACGTACCGAGTTTGAATATTTTAGGTACGTAGGAAGTGATTAGTGTCACAATAGGTTTGTTTCGCTTGTTAGAGACTTATGTGTGATGTTATGTGTTTATATAATAACATGCTTATGTGACTATGTGGGTATGGGATTTAGTTTCTAGGATGTTGATCAGGTTTATAGATTTCTGGGAGTCCTGTTGGAAAGGCACTTGATCACTGCCGTTTCTAATTGGAACTCTAGCAACGCCACGGGACAGTCATTATTCGGAAATGAAATTCGTAATGGTTATGTGATTATGTGCTTATGTGGAGTGACTTACAGTTGTCCAATATATTAGGACGCGAGTGAAATAGCTTCAGCACATTTGTGAATGTGCTAATCCTTTTGTTGCCTTTATTAGGATGTCAGGACAAGGACGTGGTGGTAGGCGTGGTAGGCCTAGGAGGCAGGAGATGCCTATACCCGATGAAATTTCGGCACAGGAGGAGGGAGTTGGCCAGGCCAATGTGGCCGAACCAGTAGGACAGCAGGCCATGGGCGCCTTAGCCCATAAGAAGGCAGGAGCATTGAGGGAATCCATGGATATTCTCAGGGCTGAGAATCAAGTCCAGGCTCATGTAGCTGAGACAGGGTCGTCTTTTCTGAAGAGGAAGTTTTTTCGATCGAATCCAGACGAGTTTTTGGGTGATCCAAAAGAGCCACTGAAGGCTGACGAGTGGCTAGAGCAGATGACAAAGACGTTTGAGATGCTAGGCATCGAAGACGGAGGCTTGAGGGTGACCTTGGCGTCTTTCCAGTTGAAAGGAGACGCGGGTCAGTGGTAGAAGTTTGTGCGAGGGCGTATTAGAGGGACTTGGGAGGCTTTCGTTGATGCCTTCCAGGAGAAATTTTTGCCTCCCACTGTTAGGGAGAAGTTGAGAGACCAGTTCTATTAGCTCAAGCAGCTGAATACACTAGTGGCAGAGTTTGAGGCCATCTTTACCACTTTGTCGAGGTTTGCACCAGAATTGGTGACGGCCGAGAAGTGTAGATGCTTGGAGTTTGAGAAGAAATTAAGGATCGGACATATGTTTCGAGTGGCCAGGTCCATGACTAGGGAGTATAGGCGCCTTGTGCAGGCTGCAGCCTATCTTACGACCATTATGCATGCAGAGAAGGAGAGGATGAGGGGCTCTAGGAGGAGTCAGGAAGGTCAGGGAGACGGTAAGAGGCAGAGGGGTTCTAACTCTCAGCAGTCCCAGGGACCATATTCTAGATCTACCTTTCCAGTGCCGAGTTCAGGTTCTAGGAAAGGCGGACAGGGAGACATCACTTGTTACAAATGTGGTCAGCTGGGCCACAACTCTCCAGCTTGCTCGCAGAGGGGAGAAGGGCAGCGTCCAGCATCGCCTTCAGCTTGTCCTCAAAGCCAGAGTCAGAGCAGAGGCCAACCGCTCGCTTGTTATCAGTGTGGGTAGGCGGGCACCTGAAAAGGTTTTGCCCGCAGTTTAGTGGCACATCTGGTGCGTCTGGTTCAAGGCAGACACAGAGTTATCAGCCAGCTCAGTCAGTTCAGGCCTTGAGGGCCAATTAGAGAGCCTCTTCGGCTCAGTCTGTGCAGCAGTCTTATGCTCCGAGAGGTGAGCAGGTTGATCAGAGGCCTACAGGGCACGTGTATGCTGTTACAGCACAGCATCTTGTACCGGCTCCGTCTGTTGTGAAAGGTACCTTCTTGTTTTGTAACTTGGTTGCTAATGTGTTGATTGATATGGGTGCATCCCATTCCTTTATATCTGCTGCATTTGTATCTGTTTTAGGGTTGGAGTTGACACAGTTAGCATCTCCTATTTGTGTTGTATCACTTGTTGGGGGGTAAATTGATTTTGAAACATGGGTGTAGAGGTTGTGATGTAGAAGTCGCCGGTCACCGGCTTCCATTTTCTTTTGTAGTAATGGATATGTCGAGTTTTGATGTGATTTTGGGTATGGACTGGCTATCATCATACCGGGCTGTTATAGATTGCTATCGCCAGAGGGTTACTGTATGTACCTTGAGCGGTGACTGTTTCCATTTCTTGGGAGATCGAGTTGGTAGAGTCTTACCACCGGTGTATGATCCGCGAGGTCGGAATGAGCTTAGTTGTCTTCTCGCTAGCTTTATGAGTAGTGAGTGTGATGAGACCCAGACTGAGTTGCCAAGAGTGGTCTGTGAGTACTCAGACGTCTTTCCCGAGGACCTTGTTAGTTTACCATCCCATCGAGAGATCGAATTCTCTATTGACTTAGTGCCTGGCATGGCACCGATTTCTATGGCACCGTATCGTTTTGCCCCAGCTGAGTTAAGTGAGTTGAAGATTCAACTCCAGGAATTGTTAGATAAGGGTTTTATTCGCCCTAGTACTTCGCCTTGGGGAGCACCGGCCCTCTTTGCTAAAAAGAAAGATGGGGCTTAGAGACTTTGTATTGACTACCGAAAGTTAAATCGGGCTACGGTTAAGAACAAGTACCATATGCCTCGTATAGATGATTTGTTTGACCAGTTGAAAAGATCCCGATGTTTCTCTAAGATAGACTTGAGATCGGGTTACGATCAGTTGAGGGTCAGGGAGGAAGATATCCCGAAGACGGCATTCCGTACGCGGTATGGCCACTATGAGTTTCTAGTGATGCCTTTTGGGCTCACCAATGCACCAGCTGTTTTTATGGACTTGATGAACCGGATCTTCCGGGAGTTCTTAGATCGCTTTGTGGTAGTTTTCGTGGACGACATTCTGATTTATTCACCTTCTGAGGAGGAGCACGAGGAACACTTGCGAGTGGTGCTTGAGTTGCTTAGTGCCCATAAGCTGTATGCTAAGTTTGGGAAGTGTGAGTTCTGGCTAAAAGAGGTTAAGTTCTTAGGCCATGTGGTATCCGGGGAAGGGGTGACTGTAGATTCATCCAAGATAGAGGTAGTACAGGATTGGGCATAACCTAAGAATGTCTTTGAGATCCGTAGTTTTCTGGGATTGGCCGGGTATTACCGTCGGTTTGTGAAAGATTTCTCCAGGCTAGCTTCGCCTATGACTAGATTGACGCGGAAAGCGGTCAAATTTGTATGGAGTGAGACTTGTGAAAAGTTGTTCCAAAGCTTAAAGTTAGACTTACCACCGCTCCAGTCTTGATAATTCCAGAGAGGGGTTTGGGTTATGCAGTATATTGTGATGCCTCACGAAAGGGTTTGGGTTGTGTGTTGATGCAAGAGGGGAAAGTAGTGGCCTATGATTCACGTCAATTGAAAACACATGAGAAGAATTATCCTACACATGACCTAGAGTTGGCGGCTGTGATATTTGCCTGAAAGATTTGGAGGCCCTACCTTTATGGTGAGAGATTCGAGGTGTTCTCGGACCATAAGAGTCTAAAGTATTTGTTTACATAGAAGACTTGAATTTGAGGCAAATGAGGTGGATGGAGTTCATAGAAGATTATGATTTTGGGTTGCATTATCATCCGGGAAAGACCAATGTTGTTGTCGATGCCCTAAGTAGGAAATCCATCAGCGATGTAGGTTGTATTGCTATCCGGGAATGGGAGATGTTGGGCGCTCTTGGAGAGTTCGACTTGCTTCTGGGCAAGTCTGTCGAGTCTACGACCTTGTTTTCTGTAGTTGCACAACCTACACTTGTGAACCGAGTGTTAGAGGCACAGAGGGGTGACTTTGAGGTAGAATCCATCCCGGAGAAGATCTCCAGTGGGAAGGTTGAGAAGGGTCTGTCTATGTATTCCGACCTGAGTGTGAGGTACTGAGACCGCTTGTTTGTGCTGGAGTCTTGTCGAGAGGAAGTACTCTGAGAGTTTCACCACGCACGCCTTGCGGTGCATCTGGGAGGCACAAAGATGTATCATGATCTGAGTCGCTAGTTTTGGTGGAGGGGTATGAAAAAGGATGTGGCAGTTTTTGTATCTAAGTGCCTTACTTGTCAGCAAGTGAAGGCCGAGCATCAGAGGCCAGCGGGTTTGTTACAACCCTTGCCTATAGCCGAGTGAAAATGGGAGCATGTCAAGATGGATTTTGTTGTGGGTCTTCCGAGGACTCAACGAGGTAGTGATGCCATTTGGGTGGTAGTAGACCGGCTGACTAAGTCGGCGCACTTTATTCCTATGCGTGTAAGAGATTCAGTAGATCACCTTGCCGACTTGTATATTCGGGACATAGTGAGGTTGCACGGGGTCCCAGTGTCAATCGTCTCAGATAGAGATCCGCGTTTTACTACTAGGTTGCGGCAGAGTTTGCAGAGTGCCTTAGGCACTAGATTGACTTTTAGCAGGGCTTACCATCCTCAGACTGACGGGCAGTCTAAGCGTACTATTCAGATACTTGAGGATATGCTTCAAGGCTGTGTCCTTGACTTTAAAGGGTCGTAGGAGAGACACTTACCCTTAGTGGAGTTTGCCTACAATAACAGTTTCCAATCGAGTATTGGCATGGCACCGTTTGAGGCCTTGTATGGCTGACTGTGTAGATCTCCAGTATGTTGGGCCGAGGTGGGTGATGCACCTTTGTTGGGCCCGGAGTTGTGCAAGAAACGACGGAGAAAGTAGCACTTATCCGTAAGAGGCTAGTTACAGTCCAGAGTCGCCAAAAAAGTTATGTCGACTGTAGGAGGAGGCCTTTGTCATTTGAGGTGGGTGATCACGTCTTTCTGAAAATATCACCTAGGTGAGGTTTGATGAGGTTTGAGAAGAGTGGGAAGTTATCCTCTCGGTTTATTGGTCCTTTTGAGATCCTTGAGCGGATTAGGGAGGTTGCATATCGCTTGGCATTGCCTCCGCAGTTGTCCGGAGTGCATGACGTATTTCATGTTAGTATGCATCGGAAATATGAGCCGGATTCGTCACATGTGTTGGATTGGACCGACTTAGAAGTGGACGAGGATGCTTCGTATGAGGAGAAAACAGTGTGGGTCTTGGATAGGCGGGACCAAGTCTTGTGAGGCAAGACGATTCCCTTGGTCAAGGTATTGTGGAAACATCACGGGGTCGAGGAAGCCGCTTGGGAGTGTGAATTGGAGGTCCAAGAGAAATATCCGGACTTGTTTGTTAATGTTTGAGCATGTGTTGAGAATTTTGTTTTGTTGATAAACTCTAAGAACATTGTATATGTTTTGGATTATGGAAGTATTGAAATTGTTGTATGTTTTCAAAGAAATGAGTTTAATTTAACATTGTATATGTTGAATGTGTTGTAGACATGAAAATATGTTTTTAACATTGAATATGTTATGAAAATGTGGAATATGTGTATTGGGATTTGTTGAAATTCAAAAAAAATACATGTTGATAATGCATGTTGAGCTATATTTGTAAAGTTGTTCTCTTGAGAAAAGATGGAATGATCGGTAGTGGATCATGTTGGTAAAGGTTGTGTTGTAATCATGTTAAGAATTGAAAAGATCACAAATTTGAAACTTATATATCTAATTTCGGGGATGAAATTCTTTAAGGGGGGGAGGTTATAGCGATCCCAATTTTCCCTGTCATGTATTGTGTTCCAGACTTGGGTCTAGTGGTTGTATGTTGTTGTCTTATTCTTGTTTCCATTCTTAAATTCTTTGTATTTGAGTTGTGGGATGTGTTGGTTGGATTTGGGACAGGTTGGTTGGGTGTTGAAATAGATGGTTGCTGTCCAGATTTTGGTTTCTTAGCTCGAGCGAGCCTTGGGTTTTAGTTCCTTCGCTCGAGCTAGAGTTCCTACGCTCGAGCGAGCAGTCTTGCGCTCGAGCGTGCGTCTGCATCTCTAAAAAAAAAACCTGAAGGTTGGTATTCTTCGCTCGAGCGAGGCTTTTGTCGCTCAAGCGAGCGAGCTCTATGTTTTGTGTTCCTTCGCTCGAACGAGCACTCTTGCACTCGAGCGTGCGTCTGGGTTGCAGACCTGAAGCTTTGAATTGTGCGCTCGAGCGAGGTGTTTGTTGTGTCTGGTCGCTCGAGCGACCACTTCTTCGCTCGAGCGAGCCTCGCATATATCAGATCGCAGCAGCGGTTCTCTTCATCACTTTTTCATCTCCTTTTCACTCCAAACCCTAGATCCGACTCTCTCTCTCTACACACTTCTCCTCTCTACAAATACACCTTGTTTTAGGGGTTCTCTACCCTAGTCCCTGTGTATAAAAGTTAGAGTTTGGTTTGGGCTACATTTTGATCCAAAAAATCTTGGATTTGGAGCACTTTCAAGTTTCTTCATCTTCTCCTTTGGGCTCTTAACTTTAAGGTAGGGATAAACTACTCATTCTTATGAGTTTTAACATAAATATTTGTCATTTTGTATAAATGGTGAGATTTGAAAATTTTGGGAAGTTAGGGTTTGAAATTTGAAATGTTTAAAAGAGGGGTTTCTTAGTTTTGGGTCTCTTTATTAATATGAGGTCTTGAAATGGAATTATGTGTTGAGCCTGAGGGTTGATATTTGAGTAATAGTGGAAAATGCCCTAATTGGGTTTAAACGAATTATTTGTCAAAATAATGAAATTGACTATGGAAATATATAATTGAGTTGGAAAAGATGAAATTGAGGGAAAATGTAATAAATTGGTATGGTTGGATTGAAAATCGCTTACCTATGGAAAATGTGTAAATTTATCTGTTTGATAAATTTAATTATCTTTTTAGAAATAACTGTTTGGGGCTATCGGTAGAGGTTAGCCATGATTGCTGTAGAGTTACATGATGATTAGGTAAACTGAAACTAATCAATTGGAATATGTCATTAAATATGACAGTTGGAATAACACATTGAATATGTGCATTAATTGATCATTGTATATGATAAATGTTTAAATACATTGTATATGTATCTTTGTTTGGGATGAGATAGGGGATCTACTCCATGGTTTGGGAGAAGATAGGGGATGGACTCCATTGATAATTAAGTTGGCCGGAGTGTCCAGAGTGAAAGTCCCGAAACCTTATATACATCTGAATGATGTTGATAATCGAAGTGTTGATAATATGAATTGTAGTCTCATTTTGAATTGTTGATGAATTGAAGTGTTGTTTTTATGAGTTGTAGTCTCATTTGAATTACTTGGATAAACAAACCATGTTAATAAAGTGAATTGGAAATATAAATGAAACTGGGTTGAAACATGAATAGCATTGTTGATGGATTATGAAAATGGTATATATATATCGATGTACGTGTGTTGAACATTTATCAAATGCTAATGTTTTAGTTGATTCTCATATTTGGTTTAGCATATCTTTACTGAGCTTTGGCTCACCCTTCTTGGGACACTATTTTCAGGTACAGGGGACATGCCACCTTCAAGGTCTTAGCTTGGGAGGTCTCGGGGCTGAAGTCTCTGTTTTGTTGTTTTACTTTTATGTTTATATGTTTTTTTTTTTTTTTTATTTCCAAGCCGAGGGCTTTATTTGTAAAGGGCTCCTGACCCCTTTTGTTGTATCCAAGTGTTGACTTGGAAAGTTGTAAGCCCATAAGGCATCTACTTTTGTTGTCAACATGTCACATCTTTTTTAAGAAGACTTTGATGAATGAAAATGTATTATTTCTTTATGATTATAGATCTTATGTACGATTGAGTTATGTATTATTTTGAGGGCTTACATATCTTCTCGTGGTGACCTCTCTTGTCTAAGACTGGTCAAAATAGAGCCACCCCAAGGGGGATAACTCAAGTAACTTTGACAATCCCCCAGCTCTAGCTATCAATTTACAAATCTTTGGTGAGCCCGTGTGCAGTGACCGAGGAACCAACCCCAAGATGGAGTTAGGCCTTGCTCCCACCCTAGGTAGGCAGGTAGAAGAACATCAGGGTCTCCTTTGATTAATATATTGGAGATGTGCTCTGCTGGAACTACACTCAACCTAGGCAAGCTAAAATGGAACATGAGCCATGGAGGGCATGCTCGACCAGAGAGTGGGGGCGTGCCTAACACTTGGAACTAAATGTGTGAAGGGAATTGGGAACACGCTTGGATAGAGAGTTGGTCGACCATGATTGGAGTGCCGATTGTATCTTGCAATGGGGAACGACTTTTTCATTCATCTCTATAACTGTGATGGAGTCTTTCAGTTATATGGTGCAGAGAGTGGTTATGGGGGGCTAATCCATGGTTTCCAGATGGTCAGTAAAGAGGAATACTAGATTTCTGTGTCTGATTGTCTTTGCTATTTGTGATGCCAAAGAAGTTGAGCTTATGTGCTTGAGATGTGCACTTGTTGGCTTTGAGGTCATTTCGGGTACAGATGTTAATTTGACTAAGAGCACAATTATTGTCATAAGGATATGGTCAACTTGGGCAATTTTGCTAGGAATTTGGGGTTGTCTGTGGGGTTGATTCATTGCCTACCTTCTACTTAGACATGCTTCTTGGGTCTTCTTTCAATGCCAAAGTTGTATGATGTGGTGTGGTTGAAGAGATTTGAGTGCAAACTTGCTCCTTGGAAAAAACGGTATTATCTAAAGGCAGCTAATAAAAAAAAAAAATTTATCTAAAGGGGGCAATGTGTCATTGATTAAAAATGCTCTTTCTAGCCTTGCTATTACTTGATGTTGGTGTTTACCATACCTTGTTTTGTGGCAAGGAGGATGGAGAATTGCAAAGGGATTCCTTTGGGGAGGAGTTCAAGTATACCTTCTTCTTTGGATTGGGAATTCATATTCTTGCCCAACAAAAAGGCAGTCTGGTTGTTACAATGTTTGGATATATTCAACAAAGCTTTGTTGGCAAGTGGCTTGGAGGTTCACATTGGATAATGAGAGTCTATAGGTGAATGGTGGAAAGGAAGTACAAGCTCAAGTGGGGTTACTGGTGTTATTAGGCCTTATTGGATGTGGTTATATAAAGACGTTATAAGGGTTTGGGATGAGTTTGCTAAAAGAATTTTGTTCAAGATAAGGGAGGAGAATAGTGAAATTCTGGTTGGACTCATGGTGTGGTTGTATACCACTGAGAGAGGGTTTCCCTAATTTGGAACATCTTCAATGCACAATAGCTAAAATGACATGCCATTGTCAACTATTAACGTGGCTATAGTGTAAAAATATCAAATTTTTCCTCTCTTGCTCTCCAATGCTACAAATGCCATTTTTTGACATACCACCTCTCCTTCCACGTTTTCTCTTTTCAACCACCACCATTCTTCCAACCACCAACCAAGTTTTAATCTCATTTATCAATGTGAGACCCTTTCTTTGTTCAATTTCAATCTCATCCATCAAAAATATTTTTTTCTGAAGATTTTGGATCGATCACACCCACCCCATCCAATCCCATTCCTCACCCCTTCCCCCAAATTAGTAAAGAGAGAGAGAGAGAGAGAGAGAGAGAGAGAAGAGGAGAGCTTTAGAGTTCACTGAGCAAAAGAACAAAGGAAGCTCTGGAGTCTGGACACCCACCCACCTTCTCTTCTGCCAAATTATCTCCTCTCTTGGTCACACCCACCCCCTTTTCTTTTTCTCTTCCTTTCTCTTCTTTTTCTCTTGCTTGCTCAATCTGTGATGTACATAGACATCAGGCCTCTCTGTTGGTGCATTGTTAATTCACCTGTAGCGTATGCCTCAGACATGTAACAAGTGGGAACTGCACATACTCTTTTTTTATTTCTCTTTTATGGTCTTTCTTTTTCTTTTTTCTTTTTTATTTTATAAGATATTTATGTAGCTGCTATCTCTCATTGACCTTTGGTTTGTTTTGCAGCTCTCCATGAATCTTGTTGCGGCTCATTAGATTACCTGAAAAGTTCTGAGATAATAGACAAAATGACCGATGCCCTATCGCCTGAGATGTCCCCAAGTGCAGCTCTTCAACCCTATTTTCCTCTTCTTGCACCTTCACCATTGGCACAATTCACAAATAACACCGTCCCAAAATTATCAAGTTTGTCTGACACACTTCTAATTAGGTCTTTTTTTATCCATTTTTGGTCGAAAGTGAAATAAATTCTGCAATTCCAATTCATTTGTTTGCCCCCTTTTTGCAGGACTCTGTATGTTAAACTTTGCTGCTGTTGAAAGTATGATGAGCATGACATCAATTGATTGCATAGCTGTATTTGCGCCATTTCTAGCTAATGTAATCTGTTGTCCATAGTTGGAAGCCACTTTAGTTGTTCTCATTGGTCAATCTAGCAAAGATACCAATTTGCTTGCTCTAAATAACACACTAGCAAACCACTGCCTATCAGATTTTGAGCAAATTTTGGTGGGTCAGGGTACTAGTGATAATCTGCAACAAATATGCTCGATCCGTCCTTCAAACCTCACTGCTACTTCATCCCCAGTCAATGATGTTAATGAGTTTGAGTGCACGGTGGATTCTTTAATGCTTCTCGCTACCTGGGAAAAGATTGATACTGTGAATGAATGTTGTGACCAAATTTGTCAGAATGCTATATCAGAAGCTGCTAGAAAGCTTGCATTAAAAGCCTATGATCTTTTGGGCATGGATGGGTCTCATGCATTTTTTGATCACTCGACTAGGGTTAGTGATTGTGAAGTTATTGTACACAGATGGCTGGCAAGTAAGCTCGACCCTTCTCGTGCAAAGGACGTTCTTAGAGGACTATCTAATTGCAATGTCAACAAAGATGAGCTGGGAGTGAAATACCACTTTTATTGTAGTCAGTTGTAATGATGATACCCTTTGCAATTGGCAGAAATATGAATCAATCACTACCCATGGGTTTCATCAGGGAAATTTCTTAAAATGAAATTAATCATCACATATTCAATGATGGAAATGGTAAGGTCTAGCTGGTTTGTTTTTATTAAACACTTCTAAAAAAATTTAGAAGTAAACTTTTTTTTTTGGCGGGGAGGGGGGGGTGGGGGCGAACTTCAGTTTACACCCGTGGTATACTCCATCTGCGGTTTACTCCTTGCCATTTGGAAATAAGCACATAACACCCTTGTGATTTGTGGACTAAAGTGCACTGTCAGACATTCCATCTAAATTAATAACAAGTGTGAAATATGTGCAGGACTTAAGGGGGTTATATGCTCATTTCCAAATATCAGTGGGGGTAAATTGCGCATGGAGTAAAGCACTGGGGGCTAAACTGAATTTTGTCTCCCAGAAAAATGACGAAAATCTCTGTGGCTTGCATAATGAGGTTACTTGTGTACAAGGGTATTTCAGTCTTTTCTCTTGAGCCGTTGACAGGCCTGACGGTGCTCTTTAGTCCACAAACCACAAGAGGGTAAAGTAAAATTTGCCGCCTTTTTCTTTTTATGCACTTGCTTTGAACTCATTCATATTCTATCTATTATTCTAACCTTTTTTTATTCCATTTTTCTTTCTGCTTCAGTTTGCCCTTTGGTTTTTCCCAACATGAGCAATGTCTCCAAGGGCTGTGGAAATGGGATAACGAACTAGACAGCTTGTTGTAATGCAATGGAGAGTTATGTATCTCGCTTGCAAAAACAGAGTTTCATAACCAACTTGCAAGCTGTAAATTGTGCTGCATCACTTGGAATGAAACTACAGAAAGAAAATATTACTGAAAATGTTTATAATCTCTGTCGTATTAGCCTCAAGGATCTTTCCCATCAAGGTTAGTTTTTTTCCATAATGCCACTTTGATGAGCAATAGAAAAAGCATTTTGATAACATAAATTCAAGTTGATACTAATAAGTGATTTGTTTGTTATTATGATATGTTGATTTGATGTGGGAATCTACAATTTGAATGCACCAGTTGTAATTCAAGGTAAATTGCATACTTCACATATTTTATTACTGTAGACACCCCATTTTTGACCGTCCTCAAGACTTGGACGTCACTAATTGAACACCCAGTGATCATCCATGTTTGTGTTCGTCTACGCGCCTTGCCTCAGGATCTCTCGGCTCGACTGTTTTGTGTTTGGTTTTACACCAAACACTTATGTTTTTGCTTTGGAGGGCAGGGAATGGCTTGTTGCCCATCCCCACACTCCACCGGCCATGGCTTGAGGCCACCGGCTGTGTTTTGTTGCCATCGGCCAAATGTTTGGCCGGCCGGCACTATAGATGGTCGATCGGCCATCTATTTTGGTCAAATTGCATTTTTGGCTGGCCGACCACTGTTCATCTGCTTTTGCAGATATTTTTGTGCCAGCTGTGATAGCTGGCACCCACTTTTGCTCCCTTCCATACACGTGTATGGAGGGATTTCAATCTTGTTAGCTTGCCTTGGAAGCTTTACAAGATTGAATCTTCTATAAGAGGAGGCCTCTTCTCCCTCTATTGGGTTAGACAACATTTTTCCAGAGCTCTGAGTTTTAGGGTTAGGGTTTGCATATATCCTATCTCTATATCTCTCTCTCTTTGTGTATTTGTGTGTGTTTAGCCTTAGTATTGTACACAAACACCCACCATTACACCTTCTCTTGGAGCTGAGGTCCTTGGAGGTTGTTATTGAAGTTTTGGAGCTGGTTTGGACTTGAAGAAGCAGCTGGACCATCATTTGTGAAGAGGGTCTACAAGGGTTACAACTTACTCCTTTTATTCCCCATTTTTGCATAGCTTTTTTACCTATCTTGCACCTGTTTTTGAGCTTAGCATATAACATATAAAAGTCTTTTTTTTGCCTGCTCTAAATAGTTGTTTAAGGGTGCTTTGGCATTTGGGGTTGTTTGACCCCTCTTAAGCCTTGTTAGGCTCCATTTTTGTGCTATTTTGGTGAGCTCCGGGACCATTGTGTTTGGGCCTCCTCACCACTGAAATCTTGAGGGATTTCAGTGGTGAGGATGGTGCCTTGAGGTCCTAAAAAGGGGAGGGCCACCCCCTCTCCTTATGGTCCTTGAAAAGGGCCATTTAAGCCTCATGTGTGAGCACCACTTTTGAACTCATGTTGGCCATGCTTCATTAGGTATTTGGTAGTATTTTGCCATGATTTACCTCTGTTTTTACTTGGTTTAGACACACCATGCATGCTTAGCATACTTGTCTTGTAATGCCATGTTTAGGCCTTAACATGCTTTAGGTTTTGACCCTTGTTCTAGCATGATTTAGGCCTAGCTTTGTGAAGCTTTTGTGTTTGTTTTAGCATGCTTAAGTTCTGTTTTTGGTTGTTTTGGTCGACCATGACATGCTTAGTGTAGCCACCTTGTATTTTGGCTTGTTAGCCTTAGGTGTGTGAGTGTGTAGCATGCTTTACTTGCATTATTTTCAGTGGTTTAGCACCACTTATCATGTCATTTCAGTCTACTTAACATGCTTGCATGCTTGCATTTAATGCTCCTTTGATGCTTTAAGAGGTTGTGTTGTATGCTCCATGTTTAAGTACTTATGCATGCCTCCATGTGTAGATCATTTAGATGCCATCTAAGTGGTTTTTAGGGCTTGCCTTAACATGATTTGGGACTGTTTTGGTTCATTTTGGTCATTTGCTTCATGTGTCATATGATCATAGTTTAGGTCCTTGGGCTTGGTTGCATGCTTAGCTTGTATTGGTAGGTTGATTTGGCATCATTTCCTACATGTTCTCAAAGCTTATTATGTATGCCATATGTCCATGGTTATTCCCTTTTAAGTATGCTTAAAAGTTGTCTCTATATGCTTAAGTGTTGGCCCATCAACATGTGCATGTGTGTGTGTGTGTTGGACCTCATTTCCATAGCATTGGCCATTGTTTTAGGCTTGTTTGAGGGCTGCCTAAATTAGTTTAAGTCCATCCCTTAGCATGTTATTACATGTTTTCACCTTGTGTGTTGTTGCATACTTGTGTGTTGTTGCATGATTGAATGAAGTCACATGCTTGCTTGCATGATTGAACATCCACATTGTGTCTTGCATACTTGTTGGTTGCATTGCTTCATGCCTTGCATGCTTCTTTACCTAGGTTGTGTGCCTAACATACATTGCTTGTTTGCATGCTCATTTTTCATACTTAGCCTCCATGTCTAGGTTGCATTCCATTTGCATGCATGCTTCACCTCTTGAGTTGAGTATGATAAGGTTGAGCCCCTTTGTTTGATTATGTGCATTGCATTCCATATCAAAATGCATACTTGGTTTCTTGGGCCATCACGCATTGAAATGCACGATTGGTGGTCCGAGAATCAAGGACCATGTCCCTTTGAATCATAAACATGATAAGGGATGTGTTGGTGCACACATTTGCTTGAAATGCATTGCCATGCCTTGTTTTGCCCTCTACTGCTGTCAAAACAGGATTCTGCATGAAGCTTTGGCTGGCCGGCCATCTCCAGTGCTGACCGACCATCCATAAGTGGCCGATATCTTAATTTGTGGCCGATGAGCATTCTCCATGGCCGGTGGCCATTCCTCTTAGCCGGTGGTGTTCCACAGCACTCAGAGAAGCAACCTTGGGGTTTGTGAAATTTTCAGAAGAGCAGAGCAGGGAAAACAGAGGCAACTTGTGCATGGCAGTGAACTTCCGAGCGAAGCCGAACACGCATTGCATTGGGCCCTCTTCCCGAGGATGTTTACTATTTTATTAGATTAGTTAATTTGCTTAACTAGTTTAATGGTCTGTAATAATTAATTAGCTTGTAGGTTAATTAATTGTATTATTCTTTTGGTCCCTCCGAGCGAGGGCAAATTTGTAATAAGTGTAGGTGCGTGTGTGCATGTCTTCCAACCCCCACTTTTTTCTCCCTTTTACTTACCTGCTTTTAATGGTTAGTATTAGGTCATGTTTAATTTAGCATCCTTATGCTATGCATGCGTGCATCATTCATCAATATTGCATGCACCGGGCTCGGTACATCATGCTAACTGCATAGTATTTCAAATCTAACTTGAATACATGCTATATGTGCATTTCACATGCCATCCTAGGATTAGCCGAGCCTATTCTAGCGACATTCTGTATGTGTTGCATTAACCACTTAACATGGACTTAGATCATGCATGATTGCTAACATGTTCTTTGTTTTGGCTCGAGTACGATGTAAGTATTTATGCTTTAGCATCTCGCATGAGTGTGAATGTTAACATGACAGCATGCTTACCATGTGGCTAGATGCTTATATGATATAAAACTGCCTGAATGCCTGTGGGTGAAGGTTGGATTGTTTGAGTTGGAACGACTCGTTGAAATCCGTGTTTTAGCCTACTTGCGAGTAGCAAATTTCAAACGTTTTCCAAACAAACGGATATGCGATGCTTTGTTCTAAATTAGGCGATCTAGTCTATACTTTTGTGTTGTGCGCCTCACATAGTAATTCTAGCTAATTAACCAGAATAAGAACACATAACGTTTTCAAAATCGAATATCATGATTAGTAGAGGCCGATCTTCGGATCAGGCGAGAGGGGGTGCTCATAGCTGACCTTCCCCAATCGTACCCAAGTTCCCGAGCCGAGGCAACTTTGGTGATGACGGACACGTGGCCTTAGGCAAACGAGTCAGGGTTTCCTAAATTCCTCCATTAAAAAATATTTAGGTGGCAACTCTGTATCTGGCAAAGCAGTCCATGTTAGGCACTTCTTTTCTAAAAATCTGTTTTCTCAAAACGATTTGCCGGATTTGGACTCTTTGGTTCAGATTAAGAACCGTGACAAATCGAGTCCGAACTATGGAAGAGCATAGAGCCCGAGGGTGCGTCCACAATTACATTTTGCCTCAATAACTCTTTTGCATTAATGAGTTTGATTTCCCTTGAATTGTCCTTTTTGGAACTTGTATGTAGCTGCTGATTTTGTGAACAACTTAGTTACTTTTAAAAAGTTTGTTTTTCTTTGTTGTGTTTTGTATTTGTGGATCATGTTTAACTCCTTAGAGCTAATGTTTAACTTATTAATAATGGGATGCCCAAGTGTCTTTTCTTCATATATATATATACAATAAAACAAATCAGTTTCTGAAAAATGTCCTATGTAGCGTAGTTGAGGGCTAAGATTTATTTTTGAACCAGGTTGAGGGTTAAGATTGAATAAATTTATCAATTAGTGTTGTTTCCCGAATAATGAAGTGCCTTCAAGCACTTGCTGTTAGCTCCAGCTCATAAGAATGATCTCCCATGTGAAGTGTTATGCCAGCTTGAAAGGTGAACGACCACCTTTAGTAAAGGAACCAAAAGTAAAGGAACCGAAAGGCAAGTACACAGCTGGTCATGTGTTGAGCCAGCTGTGCTCTCTAGCTTCCTCCATTTTGGTGTATAAATGGAGAGGCTGAGAGGAGAGAAAATTAGCAGCAAACACAGAGAGAACACCAAGAGTGAGAGTGTATGTGAGTGAGTACTGTAATCTTTCTCCGGATAATATATCGCTCTCCGTAGGCATAGACAATTGCCGAACCACGTAAATATTCTTGTGTTATTGTGTGGAATTGATTTATGGTGTCCTATAGTCCTAACAAGTGGTATCAGAACCGAATCAGTTGTGTTTCGGAACAAAAACAATGTGTTTTTCGAAACTGCCCAGAAATCAAGTTGCTCAAAATTAGGTTTTGAGCATACCAGAAGCAAGGACTCCAAGAGAGGAGTCCATAATTGCAAAGAACAGCCCAAGAAGAGCCTGAACACGCTCTCACGCGCCTCCCAAAGCCTGCGCGTGAATCCCACTCTCTGCACGTGCCCCACGCGTCGTGAAGAGAAGCCAGCGCGTGATCTCACTCTCTACCACGCGCCACACGCGCTACTCAAGGAGGAAAACGAGTGTGTTGCACGTGTGTGTGACGTTAGACACCACATCATCGGCCACGTGTCTGCCAGGTCATCGCCACGTCTCTCACACGTCATCGCCACGTCTCTCACACGTGTCTGACACGTCATCGACAGATCACTACCGCGTGTCTGACACGTAAGCGCCATGTCACTGACATGTGGCTACCAAGTCAGCAAATCATTGCCACGTTGCTGCCCACATCATCAAACCTGTTGACCAATCAACCCAGAGGCAGAGAGTGATCCGCTGCTGCGCGGCTAAGGTACACTTGCAGATCTAAACTGTCCAAACTGTTTTGGACTGATCTGAGCCATACTGAGTCCATTTTTGACGATCCAATAGTGGTTTTCGACTATTTGGAGTATTCCGGACATATCCGTATGGTCAAATTTTTCATTCGGAGTTTTCTGTAAAAGGAAAGAATATGATGGAGGATTCCACATCAACTTCAGAATCTATGTTCAAGTTAACTCCTTCCAATTATGCAATTTGGAAGTCACAAATGGAAAACATCCTGTTTTTAAAAGACTTGTTTGACCCTATTTTTATAAAGAGGGTTAAACCTGAAGGAGTGAAAGATGATGACTGGATAAAGATAAACCGCAAGACTATCGGTTGTATTAGACAATGGATAGACCACGGTGTGTTCCAACATGTTGCCGAAAAGACAGATGCCTATGCTCTTTGGACAATGTTAAACAACATGTACCAGTCAAAAATTGCCCGAAACAAAGCCTTGGTGATGAGAAGGCTAGTAAATCTAAAGTTGAAGAATGATGTGTCTATTGCCAAGCATACCAGTGAATTCAAAAATCTGGTGAATCAGCTTACAACCGTCAAGATACGCTTGGACGATGAAATGCAAGCCGTACTACTGCTCAATTCTTTAACGGACAGCTGGAGACATTGGTGGTTTCTCTCAGCAGCTTTGCACCAAAAAGGAAACTGACCATGAGTATGGTCACAGACACCATGTACTATGAAGAAACAAGAAGGAAAGACATGGGAGGTAATCAGTCCCATACTCTTGTCACAGAAGATAGAGGCAGAGACAGAGGTAAAGGAAGAGGTAAAGGAAGAAGCAAGAGTAGAGGCAGCTGGAACAACAAGAGTAAATCCAGAGACAACAAAGGTCGAGGTAACTCCAGCTTCACTTGCTTTCACTGTGGCCAGGAGGGTCACATAAAGAGAAATTGCCCAAGTCGGAAAGAGAAAGGCCAAAGCAGTAAGTCAAAAGGAGATGAGAACACGACAGCCACAACAACTGATGAAATACTTCTTGCAATTGGTGAAGAGGAAGATTGCTTTCACGTGGTTGACCACAGCTGCACAGAATAGGTGATAGACACAGCTGCATCCTATCACGCCACTTCCCACAGAGAACTCTTCAGCTCGTACAACGCTGGAGATTTTGGCACTGTTCGAATGGGGAATTCTAGCTATTCGAAGATTATGGGTATTGAGACATTAGTATTCAAACTAATGTCAGGAACAAGCTGGTTCCTCAAAGATGTGAGCCATGTTCCAGATTTGTGCATCAATCTTATCTCCGAAAGCGCCCTAGACCGACAGGGCTATACAAGTACATTCGGAAATGGCCGTTGGAAGCTGACAGGAGGAGCTTTGACAATCGCTAAAGGAGAGATGTCTTCAACACTGTATAAGACTCAAACGAAGATCTGTCTGGAAAGTCTTAATGCAGTAGAAGACAAGGAGTCACCAGACTTATGGCACAGAAGACTGGCTCACGTGAGTGAGAAGGGATTGCATCTATTGGCAAAGCAATCCAGAATACCCTTATCCAAAGGGAGTGCTTTGAAGCCGTGTGATCATTGCCTTTATGGCAAGCAACATCAAGTGTCATTCAGTTCAACGAGCAAAAGGAAAACAGAAGTGCTCAATATGGTATACTCGGATGTTTGTGGCCCAATCGAAGTGGAGTCACATGGCGGCCACAAGTATTTTCTGACTTTCATTGATGATGCGTCAAGGAAGTTGTGGGTGTATTTCCTGAAGACAAAGGATGAAGTATTTCAGCACTTTCAGGAGTTCCATGCAATGATAGAAAGAGAGACTGGAAAGAAGTTGAAGTGTCTTCGCACAGACAATGGAGGCGAGTACACTTCCAATGCTTTTGCAGCATATTGTGCCAGCAGAGGTATCCGCACGAGACAATAGTTCCCGGCACCCCACAACACAATGGTGTGGCAGAAAGGATGAACCGCACTATTATGGAAAGAGTCAGATGTATGCTCAAAATGGCAAAGTTGCCAAAGTCATTCTGGGCTGAAGCCGCCCGTACAGCCTATTATCTCATCAACAGGTCGCCTTTAGTCCCGTTGAATTTTGCGATACCTGAGGAAGTCTGGTCCAGAAGAAAGGTATCATATTCTCACTTGAGAGTCTTCGGGTGTAAAGCCTTTGCACACATCTCCAAGGAAAATAGACAGAAGCTTGATGACAAATCCACTTCATGCATATTTGTGAGCTATTCAGATGCAGCATTTGGGTACAAGGTGTGGGACCCAGTGAACAAGAAGATGTTCAGGAGCAGAGATGTTGTATTCCAAGAAGACCAGACAGTAGCAGATTGTGAGAAATCTGCAAAGTCTAGAGATGTCATCACTCCAGACTTGTTTCCATCTCCCGAGCCATCACAAAATGCTAGATGTGATGATATGCTACAAGAAGTGCCAGAGTTGCAGGATCCTATGCCAGAAATTGAGGATCAGGAGGAAAGAGATGAAGACCTAGATAAAGAGGGTGTTGAGCAGGGGGAGCAACCTCCTCAAATAGAGGCAACTGAGCCTCAGTTGCGAAGATTTGGAAGAGCTGTCGTGCCATCAACCAAATATCCCGCTTCTCAGTATATTCTGATTACTGATGAAGGGGAGCCCGAGAGTTTTTCGGAAGCCAAGAGTCATACAGAGAAAGACTATTGGATGCAAGCCATGAAGGAGGAGATGAGTTCTTTGCAGAAGAACCACACTTATGAGCTTGTTCCACTTCCAAGAGACAGGAGAGCCTTGAAGAACAAATGGGTGTATAAGTTGAAGAAAGATGGAAACAGTAAACTATTGCAGCATAAAGCTCGTTTGGTGGTCAAAGGCTTTGGGCAGAAGAAAGGAATTGATTTTGATGAGATCTTCTCCCCAGTTGTGAAGATGACTTCTATTCGAGTAGCTCTGGGATTAGCAGCTCGCTTGAATCTGGAAGTAGAACAAATGGATGTCAAGACTGCCTTTCTCCATGGTGAGTTGGAGGAAGAGATCTACATGGAGCAACCAGAAGGATTTGAAGTTAAAGGAAAACAGAAACTAGTCTGCAAACTGAAGAAAAGTCTCTACGGCCTGAAACAGGCGTCGAGACAATGGTACAAGAAGTTTGATTCATTTATGGTGGATCACGAGTACACAAGAACGGTGGCAGACCAGTGTGTATATTTTTGAAAGTTTTCAGATGGAAACTTCATTATCCTACTGTTGTATATCGATGATATGCTGATCATCGGACAGGATACTACTATGTTCAACAAGTTGAAAAAGGACTTGTCGCAGTATTTTGACATAAAGAATTTAGGCCCAGCACAACAAATTTAGGGCATGAAGATTGTTCATGACAGGAAAGCCAAGAAGATATGGTTGTCACAGGAGAAATATGTTGAACGGGTGATTGAAAGGTTTAACATGAAAGATGCCAAGCCAGTCAACACACCATTGGTGAACCATTTCAATGTGACAAAGCGTTCGTGTCCCACGACCAGCTCTGAAAGGAAAGAAATGGAAGCAATCCCTTATTCTTCCGCAGTAGGAAGTTTGATGTATGCAATGGTGTGTACCCGGCCAGATATAGCTCACGCAGTTGGTGTTGTGAGCAGATTCCTCGCCAATCCAGGAAAGAGCATTGGGAGGTCGTCAAATGGATTCTTTGGTACTTGAAGAGAACTTCAAAGATGTGTTTATGTTTTGGGGGAGCTAAACCAATTTTGGAGGGTTTTACAGATGCCGATATGGCAGGTGATCTTGATGGTAGAAAGTCTACATCAGGATTTCTGTTCACCTTTGCAGGGAGAGTTGTTTTATGGCAGTCCAAACTACAAAAGTGTGTTGCTTTATCTACAACAGAGGCAGAGTACATTACTGCCGCAGATGCTGGAAAGGAAATGTTGTGGTTAAAGCGGTTTATCCAAGAATTGGGTCTACAGCAAGAAGAATACAAGGTACATTGTGATAATCAAAGTGCAATTGATTTGAGCAAGAATTCTATGTACCATTCACGTACAAAACACATTGATGTCTGATATCATTGGATACGAGAAGTGATGGAAAAGCAACTGATGAAGCTAGTGAAGATTCACACAGACAAGAATCCTTCTGACATGATGGCCAAGGGTGTCACCAGAGACAAACTGGAAGTTTGCAAGAAACTGATCAGGATGGACTTCAAGTGAGAAGTCAGTTATCCTTATGGCGTGAGGGGGAGAATTGTTAGCTCCAGCTCATAAGAATGATCTCCCATGTGAAGTGTTATACCAGCTTGAAAGGTGAACGACCACCTTTAGTAAAGGAACCGAAAGGCAAGTACACAGCTGGCCATGTGTTGAGCCAGCTGTGCTCTCTAGCTTCTTCTATTTTGGTGTATAAATGGAGAGGCTGAGAGGAGAGAAAATTAGCAGCAAACACAGAGAGAACACCAAGAGTGAGAGTGTATGTGAGTGAGTACTGTAATCTTTCTCCGGATAATATATCGCTCTCCGTGGACGTAGACAATTGCCGAATCACGTAAATATTCTTGTGTTATTGTGTGGAATTGATTTCTGGTGTCCTATAGTCCTAACACTTGCAATTTCACTAGTATTACAATAAGGTACATTAGTAAGGTAGAAGTACTAAAAAAAAAAAAAATTGGTGAGCCCCATCGTTACCAATCTCTTCACTCCTCTGCACTTTTTCTAGATAAAGAAAGTAATGGAAATAATCAAGCCATCTCTTTCATCACGTTGTTCCTTCTCCTTTAAAGCTACAAACCAAAACGATGTGGAAAAATGAAATAAATTCATTTTTGGGGTGAAGGAGGGGGTGGAGCTCTGCTTGGCATCTTCATATTCCTTCTTTATTACACTCGTCTGTAAATTTTTATTTTTATTTTGTTAAGTATCATTTGTAACTTGCCTTGCTCTGTCTATTTTTTTGGAATAGAGTATGGATGCCTTTTGCCGAGTTTGCCATCAGATGTAATATTCGACACATTTTCAGGAGTCACCTTCATGTGCGATTTGAATGACAACATTCCAGCTCCTTGGCCTTCTAGTTTTCAAATACCTTCATTATGCAATAAAAGTATGTAGTCCTGTACTTCTATTCATCTAGATCATCGAAATCTCTTTGCCCTCGACAATTGAAGTAATAGCTGCAATCTTCTGTCATGCTCTTACTGATTTGTATCTGAATTGTTTTTGGAACTGTAGCTGTCAAAATTCCTGCACTTCCTGCGGCAACATCTGGGCAAAGTGGTGAGTGTGCCAATGAGCTTGTCCTTGACTATAAATTATTATACACATGCTTTTATTTGTTGATTTGTTGTTAAAGAAAATACTTGGGGAAATTTAGTTGTGAAAATTGATTGGGATACTTGTATGGATTGCATCTTGGCAATTAACTGCCATATTGTTGTTTGATGATGTGCAAATATGGACAACAAAGGTGAAGTCTAGTACTTTAGCTCAGTCATTTAAGGCCCATTTTGCTTCATATTTGATTTTCAGTGGCCAATACTGCTTGTCTGAACCATGCTACTTGCCAATTAGCTTTTCTCATCACTCTTTTATCCAAAGATTTTTATGTTAAGAATTCTAAATCATGAAGATCTTCCTTAGACCACGACTTCAAATGCGAAGAAAGCAAGAACTTTCCTCGCTCTAGAGGGCCAAGGCTAGATTTTTTGCTTGCCAAATTTCAACCCATTTCATTGAAGGGACCAGCCTCAGAAACTCCCAAGTGACCAAGATTTAACTTCCCCTTATTCTTTACCCTAAATTTTAACCCTCCATGAACCAGAGCATCAACCTTAGATTACAAACTCATTGTCACACACCATAGCCTTTGTGGTGTGTCTGTTGGTCAAGAGAAGTTATTCTATGCCTTGACTGCTGCTCTCTATGGCCATGTGTTGGATCTTGGATTTGAGTAGGATTTTGTGGAGGGAAAGGAATTGAGAAGGGAAAATTGATAAAAAAAAATTTCTACTCAAATCCTTCCATTCCCTTCCCATTGTCACACACCATAGCTTTTATTTTCATCACTTTTCCCTTCCTTTCTTTTTTCCCTCCTCAAATCTCTACTCAAATCCAAGATCCAAACACAGCCTAAAAGTGCCCTCTTCTGTTAAGACTTCCATGCTAGAATTCTGAGTAGAGAACTTCCCTAGGTCAGGCCTGCAAATGCAAAAAGAGCAGGAGCTTGGTAGCCATGGAGGATTGGAACAGGAAAAGTGGTAACCTCTCTAGTCTCAATACTTCATCATCCATGAGACCAACATCGGATGTTCTATCTTTCAAGGAGCTAAGCAAAATCAACGTTTCCCTATCCTCCACCTCAAATTTCTACCTGTCATCAATAGAAAGACTTAAGAAGCATGGACACCGACATAGACACACTAGCACAGAAATTTTTAAAAAATGTAGGATAATAGTAATTTTGGAATGCAGAGAAAACATAGACAATGTCGATAAAGTGTTACTAGTATATAAGCTGTATCCCCACCATGTGCATTTTCTGATTTTTTTAAAAATTGTGTCCCATGTCCATATTTTGATTTTAACCCTCTATGGAGGTTAACGAGTATATTAACCTTCCATTTTAGAAGCCTTATTTACAATTTCAGCAATCCCCAACGCCAAATTGGCAATGTTGAGAAAGTTAAAAAAACTATCAAACCACAGAATTTTTTTTTTTTTTTTTTGTAAATTTTTTTCAGAATCAAAAAATTTTGGACAAACTAACTGCACGTGGGGTCTTTAATATATGCATTTCATGCTACTAGGTCCTCCAAGTTCAGATTTTATCAATTTAATCCTAAAGTTTCCAATTTGAGTCAAGCTGATCCTATTTCACAGTCTATCTAAATCATTAACACAATGACATTTTTCTCTTTTAAGTGCACTCTACCTTATGTAGCTGGCTCTTAGTTTTTACACAGCAGTTTTGAATTTGTAGAATAAAAGACTACTTGAGCTGTCATTGAATGTGCTTGCCTCAGACTCTTATGTTCTTGTGTTTTGTAGGCCTTCACGGTGAAGATTTTATGTTTCATCTGCTCTTTGCAACGTGGGTGGTGTGGGGATATATTTTTGAGTACCAACACGTGGCAAGGTGACGTCGATGTATCAGCCGAGATGCCACGTGTCCTGGTCGTAACACCGAGTGATCTCGGCATGGCCGAGGTTATCTCCGAAGATATCGGAATCCGAGATAAGCAG
>JAPPVO010003940.1:0-20127 GCA_030407325.1 Camellia japonica | reverse complement strand
TCCTTGAGAATAACCACCCCTCCTGACCAGATAGCTTTGATGATGTAAGGACCAGTCCAATAAGGTCTCAACTTGCCAGTAGGGTCATAGATGGGAGCTCGGTTGTCTTTTAGTACCATATCTCCTTCCTTGAGATTCCGGGACTTAACTTTCTTATTAAAAGCCCTAGCAATTCTATGCCGGTAGCCCTGAACATGATACATTGCCTTTAGCCTCCTCTCATCAAACAGCATTAACTCCTCAAATCTACTTTGTTGCCAATCCGCCTCCGCTATCTGACACTCAGCCATAACTCACAGTGATGGAACTTCAATTTCAATTGGCAAAATGGCTTCCATCCCATAGATGAGAGAATAAGGGATTGCCCCTGTAGACGTCCGAATCGAGGTTCTATAGCCCCAAAGTGTGAATGGCAGTTTATCTGGTCAGTCCCTATAGGTCTTAACCATCTTCTACTAGATGTTCTTGATATTCTTATTGGCGGCTTCAACAGCTCCATTGGTTTGTGGCCTGTATGTGGATGACTTATAAAAAGCCATGTTGTATTTCTCCAACAAGTCTATTATCTCTTTCTTGAAGTGTGAGCCGTTATCTGATATGATCTCATTCGAAACTCCATACCGACAGATGATATTGTTTCTAATAAATTTGGCCACATGCGGTGCCTTCAACACTGCATAGGACTGAGCTTCCACCCACTCTATAAAGTAATCAATTGCCACCAAAATATACTCATGTCCATTCGACCCTTTTGGCGAGACAGCACCAATAACATCGATTCCCTAGATCGAGAAAGGCCATGGCGAGGTCATGTTGTAAAGCTTTGACGGCAGAATATTCGTGCGATTGGCATGGATTTAACATTTGTGGCATCGCCGCACAAAACCAATACAATCCTCCTCTATGGTGGACCAATAACAGCCTTTCATGAGGATCTTCCGGGTTACCATCACACCATTCATATGTGCCCCGCATTTTCCGCCATGGATAGCCTCCATAAGGCACTTCAATTCCTCTTCTCCCACACATAATTTATGCATTCCCAGATGACCTCTTTTATATAATTTGCCCATGCAGATGATAAATTGGACGGCCATACATTGTATTCCCCATTTGTCCTTGGCATTTATCCCCGGTGGATACGTCTTCTTTTCCAAAAAGTTACAAATATCGCAATACCAAGGGTTTTTATCTTGCACTTCATCTATTGCGGCGACAATCTTGTAGGCCGACGTGTATTTCTGCTCAATGATGATTAGACGCATCTTTACTCTCAACGGGATGTTCACCATAGAAGATAGAGTTGCTAAAGCATCAGCGAACCTGTTATTCTCTCTCAGTAGATGCGTGAATGTCAACTTTTCAAACTGTGAAATTAGAATATCCAAGGCCTGATAGTAAACCTTCATCTTCTCTTCCCAATGACATCAAACCTTATTGCCCCTAGTTCTAGGGCGACTTCTAAACCAGCAATACATACTTCATATTCTACTTCATTGTTGGACACCTTGAACCGAAGTTTGAAGGCTAAAGGTATATGGGAGTCGTCGGGTGCTATCAGCAACACACCTATCCCATAATCGTACTAATTGGATGCTCTGTCACAGTACATCGTCCAAGTTTCCTCTTCAACTTGCAGAATGTCTTCATCTGGGAACAAGTATTCCACTGCCTCATCTCCTTCTACCGGGTGGTCTGCCAGGAACTCCACTATAACTCTTCCTTTAACTGACTTGCGGGAGACATATTTGAGATCAAATTCGGAGAGAAGAAGCAACCAACGAGCCATCCTGCTTGTAAGCGCTGGTTTCTCAAAGAGATATTTGATGGGATCTAATCTCGAAACTAGGATTACAGAGTGAGCTAACAAGTAGTGCCTCAACTTCCTAGTAGCCCATACCAAGGCTAGGCAAGATTTCTCTAAAGGAGTTTACTGGGTCTCATAGTCTGGCATTTTCTTACTCAAGTAGTAGATGGCTTTCTCCACCCTATCTTCAGATTCCTGAGCGAGCATGCATCCCATGGTCGTATCTGTCACTGATAAGTATAGAACCAAAGGCTTTTCCAGGTCCGGTGGTGATAGCACAGGCGGATTCTAGAGGTACTGTTTAACCTATTCAAAGGCAAACTAACATCGATCATCCCATCGGAATTTCTTCCATTTCTTCAGAAGACCAAATAGTGATTCACAAGTCAAGGTTAATTTGGAAATAAACCGTCTTATGAACTGTACTTTACCTAGAATGCCACACACCTCCTTTTCGATCCTTGGTGGTGGCATTTCTAAGATAGCCTTGATTTTGGAAGGATCTACTTCAATTTCCCTCTGTGTGATTAGAAAGCCCAGCATTTTTCCTGCCGTTAAGCCGAAGGTGCATTTCTGCGGGTTTAACCTCAACATGTATTCCCTGATCCATTGAAAGAATTTCTCCAGCGCGGTATAGTGGCCCTCTCGTTCTTTGGACTTGAAAATCATGTCGTCCACATACACCTCAACCTCTTTATGGATCATGTCATGCAGAATGGTGGTCGTGGCCCTCTGATAAGTAGCTCCATCATTTTTCAAACCAAACGGCAGAACTCGGTAGCAGTAGGTTCCCCACGGCGTGGTGAATGCAATCTTTTCTCTATCCTCAGGTGCCATCAAAATCTGGTTGTAGCCAGAAAACCCATCCATAAATGATAGCAGCGCATGGCTCGCAGTGAAATCCACTAACTCATCAATATGCGGCAAAGGAAAGTCATCATTCGGATTGGCTCTGTTCAAGTCCCGGAAGTCTACACACACCCGGATTCTATTATCCTTCTTCGACACTAGGACGATGTTGGCCAACCAGGTCGGATACTCGGATACTAACAAGAATCCTACATCAATCTGCTTGGTGACCTCTTCCTTGATTTTCAACACCCAATTCGGACGAATTCTACGCAATTTCTGCTTTGGCCATGCCCAAGCTTTGGGACAGATGTGTGGGCTCACTTTGCATGAAGCTCGATCTTTGGCCCATGACGGAAAGCTAGACATACCCAGCTTGATTCATCGATTTTCTGACATCGGTGATAGATACGACCTTCTTCGGCGAAGTTCTCGGCAACATGCCCTCTGTTTATCTATACTCGCACACTACCTTCTTGCTCCTAATTACGGCAGAACCAACATTCTGTTGATCGAAGTGGCCCAATGTTTGAAAGAAGTTAAGAGTTGTATTTGTTTAGTGCTGGCCGAGACCCTAATGGGCTTAGATTCTTTTCATCGCCGAGAGACCACCAGGTTTGTGGGGAGTCTACTACTTCTTTAGGTATTGTTTCCTACCCTTTCTGATATGTGTTTCTCACATCACTCGGCACTCATGCTCTATTTTCTCTTAAAGCCCTTTCCTTACTTTTCTCTCCACGCACATCTCTCTATTCTTTAATCTCTCTTATTTTTCATCCCTTCCGAGATATGGCTCATGGATAAGCTGAAGGTGGTGGACTCTTGCCCCAAGTACTCAGCCCGAGCTTATTTCTTCCGCCAACGACTAATGAATTTTCCCAATGAGGGATTGTGGTGCAACTAGAAGTGCAACAGGTCTGCACTTCACGTAGCTTGGTGTTGCCCCTGGCTTAACCTGACCGAAATGAGTTACAGCATGACTGGGCAGCCTGACATATAGTTGATTGGCCTCACGCACTACGTGTTCTACTTTCCCTTCCAGTTCAGACACTAATTTGGGCATAATCAAGACCTGCCCAGAGGAGGGGGTAGAATACCTGGCTTCATTTTCGCTTCGTGGTTCACACTTGGCTAGGTACCTTACTGCCTGGAGGATGAGAGAGCTTATGGCCCCTGCCCCTAGTTTTAGTTATGCCCTTTTTGGCAAGTGCTTGGCTTGGCTTGGCTCGAAGATGAGGCACAAACCGGGCCCACTTTGGCTTCAGAAGCTTCCGCAAGCATGAGCAAAGAACGCAGGAGCACTTGACTCTCCTATGCCCCTAGTTTATTGCTTTGACCTTTATTTTCAAGTTTGATGATGTAAAAGCAACTTTGATTTGTATCAGAGAGTTGGAGAACTTTATGTTGAAATCAATGGAATTAAAGTTGTGGGCACTAAACATTTTCCTTTTGGTCCAAAAATGGTCTAAGTTGTAAAAGGTAAAATTTTGAGAAAAATCAACTTTTATTAAAACTTTCCAAAACCATTTTCGAAAATGATCACCACCTGACACGCATAAAATCAATCGTCAAGATGTACAACCCCAAATCGAAAGATCATAACTGCCTTGATTGAATACCATTATTGCTCGACATTGTAACCAGGTCTTCTTGCCTGGGATGAATATTACAACTAAGCTCTCAGATAATGGGCAAAGATGACCTGATCAGACACATGGACAGGACAGTTGAGTTGGAGATGGTTACGGCCGAACCTCAGGATGAAGTTGCCTACGTATCCCAAAGATGGGTATGAGGCCTTACGTAGTTCGGTTCAGGTTCACTCGAGTACTAACCCTCTCCTTTTGCGCTTTAACTTTTGCCAAAGTCGCCCTTTAGAGTTTTCAACCTTGCGAGCTCAATTTTTCTTTATTTCTAATTTTTTTAAGCTCTAACTTTTGCCTAGGTCATCCTTTTAGGTTTTTGGCCTAGCGAGCCTCTCAGGGATAGTATTTCTTCAACCTATCCATGTTAATCGGCTGCGAAAATTCCAGGCCATCTAAGTCCATGAGAATAAGGACTAGTTCAATTAGGTCTGAAGTTTCCCCTAAGGTCTTGGATGGAAGCTCGGTTGTCTTTCAGCACCATGTCTCCCTCCTCGAGATTTCGGGACTCAACTTTCTCGTTAAAAGCCCTAGTAATTCTGCGCTGGTAGCCCTGAACATGATACAATGCTTTTAGCCTCCTTTCATCAAATAGCATTAACTCCTCAAATCTGCTCTGTTGCCAGTCTGCCTCTGCAATCTGTCACTCAGCTATGACTCGCAACAATGGAACTTTAATTTTAATTGACAGAACAGCCTCTATCCCGTAGAGGAGAGAATAAGGGGTTGCCCCTGTAGATATCCGGATTGAAGTTCTGTAGCCCCAGAGTGTAAATAGCAATTTATCTGGCCAGTCCTTGTAGGTTTCAACCACCTTTTACAGGATGTTCTTGATGTTCTTATTGGCGACTTCAACAGCTTCATTGGGTTATGGCCTGTATGTAGATGACTTATGAAAAGCCACATTGTATTTCTCCAACAAGTCTATCACCTCTTTCTTGAAGTGGGAGCCATTATCTGATATGATCTCATTCAGAACTCTGTACCAGCAAATGATATTGTTTCTGATGAACTTAGCTACATGCGATGCTTCCAACACTGCATAGGATTGAACTTCCATCCACTTTGTAAAATAATCAATCTCCACCAAGATATATTCATGCCCATTCGACCCTTTTCGCATGACTGCCCCGATAACATCGATTCCCCAGATTGAGAAAGGCCATGGCGAAGTCATGGTACAGCTTTGACGGCGAAATATTCATGCGATTGGCATGAATTTGACATTTGTGGCATCGCCGCACCAAACCAATTCAATCCTCCTCCATGGTGGATAAGTAGTAACCTTGTCTGAGAATCTTCTGGGCTAGCATCACACCATTCATATGCGCCCCACATTCTCCGCCGTGGATAGCCTCCATAAGGCGCTTTGATTCCTCTTCTTCCACACACAACTTATGCATTCCCAGATGGCCTCTTTTATACAGCTTACCTTCACAGATGATAAATTGGACGACCATTCGCCGTATTTCCCGTTTGTCCTTGGCATTTACCCTTGGTGGATACACCTCCTTTTCCAGGAAGTTCCAAATATCTTAGTGTAACAGCGCCCGAACGCCCCGGGAGGGTTTAGTCCCGTTCTGTTCATATTGGGGTCACTACAGTTCAAGGACTCAAATGTCACGGTCCTTAATCTTGAACCAAAGAGTCCAAATCTGGCAAATCGTTTTTGGAAAACAGATTTTGAAAGAAGTGCCAAACATGGACTGCTTTGCCAGATACAGAGTCGCCACCTAAATATTTTTAAAATGGGAAATTTAGGAAACCCTGACTCGGTGCCGAAGGCCACGTGTCCGTCATCACCAAAGTGATCTTGGCTCGGGAGCTTGGGTACGATCGGGGAAGGTCAGCTATGAGCACCCCCTTTCGCCCGGTCCGAAGACCGGCCTCTACTAATCGTGATATCCAATTTTGAAAACTTTATGCGTTCTTATTCCGGTTATTAGCCTAGAATTACTATGTTATGCGCACAGCAAAAAGTATAGACTAGATTGCCTAATTTGGAAATAAACATTGCATATCCGTTTTGTCTCGAAAAACGTGTTGGTTTTTGCTACTCGCAAGTAGGCTAAAATACGGATTTCAATGAGTTGTCCCAACTCACGCAATCCAACCTCCACCCACAGGCATCCAAGCAGTTTATCACATAAGCACTTAGCCGCATGGCAGGCATACTGTCATGTTAACATTCACACGCATGCGACATGCTAAAGCATAAAACTTACATCGTACTCCGTGCCAAAACAAGAAACCAGTTAGCAAAACGTGCATGACCTAGTTTATGTTAAGTGACTAATGCATCGCATACGGAATGTAATCTAGACAGGCTCGGCTATCCTAAGCATGGCACATGAAATGCAACAACTATCACGTATTCAATTTGGAATTGAAAGTACGATGCAGTTTGTATGATGTACCGAGCCCGATGTATGTAAACAAATGCATGAATGCACGCATGCATTGCATAAGGTATGCTAATTTAGATGTGCCCTAATCTACCATCATAAGCAGGTAAATAAAAGGGAAGAAAAAATGGGGATTGGAAGACATACACCCACTCACACACACTTATTACAAATACGTCCTCACTCGGAGGGACCAAAATAATAATAATTAATGAACTACGCAAGCAAATTAATTATTACAAATTAACTAAATTAATCAAATAAATTAATTAATCTATATAAAGCAGTAAACCGCCTCGGGATGAGGTCCGGATGCAACACGCGCTCGGGATTGGCTCGGAACCACACTGCCATGCACGGATTGCCTCTGTTTCCTCTGCTTTCCTCCTCTAAAAATTACCAAAATCCCAGGAGTGCCTCTCAGGGCACTGGGGAGTACCACCGGCTGGGGCAGAGCACCACCGGCTGAAGGAGGAGGCCACCGGCACTGAATTGTTCCATCGGCTGGGAAAACACTGCCGGTCGGCACTAAAAAGTGCCGGTCGGCACAAAATGTTCTGCAGATCCTGCAACTCACAGCAGCAGAGGACAAACTATGCATGGCAAGGTAATTCAAAGCATGTATGCACAAAACACATCCCACATCATGTTAATGACTCAATGGGGTATGTGCCTCGATTCTCGGACCACCAATCGCGCATTTCCATACGTGATGGCCCTAAGAGCCAAGGATGCAACTTTGATTTCAAATGCATGTAATGCAAACAAGCAAGCAAGGGTGCCAAACCTCGATCAAACTCACTTCAAGAGACCTAGCATGCATGCAAATGTGATGCAATCCTAAGCATGGCAAACTAGTATGCAATATGGACAATGTGATGCACTTATGCAAACATGCAAACAAGCATATAAGGCAAGCATGCAAACCATGAAATGATGGACTTAGACATGAATTAGGCAACTCAAAAAGGCCTAAATCAGTAGCCAAATGCTAAGTCAAGAGGGCCAAACACACATGCACACATGCACAAGTTAAGGCACCAACACTTAAGCATAATAAACAACATTCAAGCACACTTGAGATGAGTTGAACATGGGCTACTAGCATACATGAAAAGCTCTGAAATCCATGCAAAACTTGATGCCAAATCATGCAACAAAGCAAGCCAAAGCATGCAACAAATGGCCCAAGTCTTGAAACAAGCCAATGAAGCATTGAACTACACTTATGCAAAGCAATTATGGCATGCATTAAACAACCTAAAACAGAGTTATAGCATGTTAAAACAAAGCCAAATGGCTACTTAGATGGCATCTAAGAGGCACAAACACAAAGGCATGCAACATGACCAAAACATGGAGCATTCAATACATACTCTTAAAGCCTAAAAAAGCGTGCAAGGCAATCAAACAAGCACATTACAAGGTCTGAAATGGCAAGTTAGATGGTTTTCTAAACCATCAAAATGAAGCAAGTAAGGCATGCTACACACTCATGTTCTTATGGCCAACAAGCCAAATACAAAGAGCTACAAAATATGCTAAGATTGACCAAAACAACTATGGACAGAACTAAAGCATGGTAAAATAAGCCTACAAACTTCATGGATCTAGGCCTAAAACATGCTAGAAATGAAGGCACACTACCTAGACATGTTAAGGCATCAAAAGGCATTACAAGGCAACCATGCTAAGCATGCATGAGGGACCTAAACCAACTTGAAATCATGTTATAACATGGAAATATAAGCATGGAAAACAAGTCAAACATGCTCAACACACACTCAAGCATGAAGCTCCATAAGGAAGCAAAGTTTGCCCTTTTCAAGGACACCAAGGAGAGGGGGTGACCCTCCCCTTTCTAGGACTTTAAGGCACCATCTCCACCACTGAAATCCCTCAAGATTTCAGTGGTGGAGAGGCCCAAGCACACAAGTCCCGGATCTCTCCAAAATAGCACAAAAAAGTGCCCTTTTCAAGGCCTAAGGGTGGTCAAACTTGCTCAAACCACAAAACACTCTTAATATACAATGAAGAGGCTTAAAAAACAGAACTTTTATGTATTATATGCTAAGCACAAAAACTGTTTTAAAGTAAGCAAAAAGAGGGTGCAAAAATGGGGTAAAAAGAGGACTAGTGTCTCACCCTTGTTGACCTCTTTAACAAAGTTGTAGTTGATGCTTCCTTAGGCTCAAAATCTGTCAAGAACTTCAAAAACCAGCCCTTAGAACCTTAGTTGCAAGGAGAAGGTGAAACACTAGGTGTTTGTGTGCAATAGTAAGGCACAAAACACCTAGACACACAAGAGAAGGATAGAGATAGAATGTGTATGCAACTCAAGCCCTAGAAAAACCAGAGCTTCTCTCTCTCTTTCCTCTCTCACTCTCCAAATTTCTAACCCTTGAGCCAAGAGAAGAGCCTTCTCTCTTATAGACAACCAAGACTTACAAGCTAAGTCATCCAAGGGTTCATCCCCTCCATACACGTGTATGGAGGGGAAAACAAACGTCAACAGCTGTCTAAAAATATCCCATAAAGCAGCTGTATAGGAGTCGGCAGGGCAAAATGGTCATTTTGCCAAAAAGGGTGCCGACCGGCACAAAAGAGTGCCGACCGGCACAAAAGAGTGCCGACCGGCACAATAAAGTGCCGATGGCAACACCATCCAGCCGGTGGCCTCTAGCCACAGCCGGTGGTATGTGGGGGTGCCTTACAAAGCAATCCCTGCCCTCCCAAGGCAAAACACAAGTGTTTGGTGCAAAACCAAGCACAAAACGGTCGAGTTCGGAGGTCCTGAGGCAAGGCGCGTAGCCGAGAACTCCAGGAACTCCAAATGAACGCAAACATGGATAATCACCGAGCGTTCCAACGGTGACATCCAAGTCTTGAGGACGGTCAAAAATGGGGTGTCTACACTTAGTACCAGGGGTTTTTGTCTTGCACTTCATCTATCGCGGCAATAGTTCGTGAGCCGGCGTGTATTTCTGTTTTTGATGATAATCGGACGCATCCGGACTTCAAGTGGGATGTCTACCATAGAAGATAGAGTTGCTACAGCATCGGTGAACCGGTTGTTCTCCCTCAGTAGATGCGTGAAAGTCAGTTTTTCAAACCTAGGAATCAGAATATCCCGTGTCTGATGGTAAACCTTCATCTTCTCTTCTTTGACTTTCTAGTCTCCATTTGCTTGAGAAACAACTAAGTTCGAGTCCCCGATAACATCCAATCTTATTGCCCCTAGTTCTAGGGCGGCTTCTAAACCAAAAATACATGTTTCATATTCTGCTTCATTGTTAGACACCTTGAACCAGAGTTTGAAGGCTAAGGGTATATGGAAGTCGTCGGGTGTTATCAACAACACACCTATCCCATAACTGTACTGATTGGATGCTCCTTCAAAGTACATCATCCAAGTTTCCTCTTCAACTTGCAAAATGGCTTCATCTTGGAACAAGTATTCCACTGCCTCATCTCCTTCTATAGGGTGGTCTGCTAGGAACTCCGCTATAGCTCTTCCCTTGACCGACTTGCGGGTGACATATTTGAGATCAAATTCGGAGAGAAGAAGCAACCAACGGGCCAACCTACCCGTAAGCACTGGTTTCTCAAAGAGATATCTGATAGGATCTAATAACAAGTAGTGCCTCGACTTCCTGGTAGCCCATACCAAGGCTAGGAAAGCTTTCTCCAACGGAGTATAGCGGGTCTTGTAGTCTAGCATTTTCTTGCTCAAGTAGTAGATAGCTTTCTCCACCTTATCTTCAGATTCCTGAGTGAGCATGCATCCCATGGTTGTGTCTGTTACTGATAAGTACATAATGAAAGGTTTCCCTAGCTCTGGCAGCCACAACACAGGTGGATTCTGGAGATACTGCTTAACCTGTTCAAAGGCAAATTGACAACGATTATCCCATCAGAATTTCTTTCCTTTCTTCAGGAGACCAAATAGTGGTCCACAAGTTAAGGTTAATTTGGAAATAAACCGTCTTATGAATTGCACTTTACCCAGAAAGCCTCGCACCTCCTTTTTAGTCCTACGTGGTGGCATTTCTAAGATGGCCTTGATTTTGGAAGGATCTACTTCAATGCCCCACTGTGTGATCAAAAAGCCCAACATTTTTCCTGCCGTTACGTCGAAGGTGTATTTCTGCGAGTTTAACCTCAATTTATATTCCTTGACCCGTTGAAAAAACTTTTTCAAGGCGATGTAGTGGCCCTCCCATTCTTTGGACTTCACAATCATGTCGTCCACATACACCTCAACCTCCTTGTGGATCATGTCATGCAGAATGGTGGTTGTAGCCCTCTGATAGATAGCTCCAGCATTTTTCTGACCAAACATCATAACCCGGTAATAGTAGGTACCCCACGGCGTAGTGAATATGGTTTTCTCTCTGTTCTCGGGTGCCATTAGAATCTGGATGTACCCGGAAAACCCGTCCATAAATGATAGCAATGCATGGCCCGCAGTGAAATCCACTAACTTATCAATATGCGGCAAAGGAAAGTCAATTCTTCGGACTGGCTCTGTTCAAGTCCCAGAAGTCTACACACACCCGGATTTTACCATCCTTCTTCAGCACTGGGACAATGTTGGCTAACCAAGTCGGATACTCAGATACTAACAAGAAACCTGCCTCGATTTGCTTGGTGACCTCTTCCTTGATTTTCAGTGCCCAATCTGAACGGATTCTACGAAGCTTCTACTTGACTGGTCGGGCCTCGGGGTCAAGAGGGATCCGATGCTGTAAAATCTCAAGATCGATTCCAGGCATGTCTTCATAGGACAACGCGAAAACATCTTTGAAATCTTCTAACAAATCGATTAAATGCTCACGCTCCTCCAAAGACAACGGGGACCCGATCTAGACTAGGCGCGGATCCTTCTCAATATCCATATTAATGGCAATGATTTCATTAGCACAGGGCTTAGCAATCCTCTCCTCCTCTCGATTAATCAAGTTTTTCAAAGCCAAGGGAATTTCTTCCCCTTCGTTTTTATTAAAATTCTAAAAATCTTGGTCAATATAATAAACCAACGGCATAGAAAAGTACACAGAATCTGTAGAGTTTTCATTCAAAAGGTCCAGATCTTCAGTTACAGACTCAAAAGAAAAGTTGAATACCTAGACAGGACTTTGGTATCCGGGTTACCACCCCCAGAAATACCAAACTTAGACTCAAAAGAACTTGAATCTGATCCCAACCCCACAGACTTAATAGAATCAGATTCTAGCTCATCACCCGATTCAAAACTAGGTAGATAGCCTTCCTCCAGCTGCCAGATAAGAGATGGTGCCCCTAATGCATCCAAAATGCCACTGGATGGGTTCACACCCGGTTCCTCCCCAATCACGGAGATAGTAAGGTTTTTACCCCAAGTTCTCTAGGTTGGCCACAGGATCTGTCAGGAGACTAGCCAGTGTTGCCCCTATTCCATGTTCGCTTCCATTTGAGTCACTTTCCATGCTCTATTCAGTTTTGATGCTTGGTTCAGCCCTTTCCTCATCATCACTGTTCTGTAGTTGCAGATCAAAGAAGATCTCGAACCCGACACACGCTGCTTCGAGGCATTCACCCAAGGCTCGAGAAATCCGCAAAAAGGGAAACCTTCTCCCTCCCAAAAAAAGTGGCCATTCAGCATTCCCAGGATTGGTCTGTAGGTGAGCTCATAGTGTTTGCCGACTTGCTTAGCCTTGGCTCTACCTTTCATCTCTTCCTCTTTTTGATCCAGTCCTCTTTGGTGGGCACATAGCCCAGACCAAAGCATGTGGGTTGTGTGACACATCTGTTAGTGCAACAACACCTTTCCGGCCACTTCTTCTGAGTCCCATTCCTGGAACATGCTATAGTTTGTTCATGAAATAGATGGATTCGGCGCTGACGTACATGCTTTCGTCTATAGCGAGAATGGTTTGCACTACCTGGGCTTCAACCAGAGTGAACCCCGAGAGGAATACATCCTCCTCGCCATGGGTGATCTCCAGCACTGGCGTACTTACCTCTGGTGGTAGATGGATAGATGAATTCTCAAAAACAATTGCTACTCCTCATCAATAAGGGTACTTCAATATCTGATGAAGAGTGGAGGAGACGGCCTTTACATGATGCAACTAGGGCCTCCCTAACAGCAAATTGAAGGTAGCTAGCACATCCAAGACATGGAACTCGACCTCTTGCTCAGCTGGGCCCACATGGACTATGACTTGCACTGTGCCCATGACCTCTCTGCTCGTATTATCATATGCCTGAATTACTTGGGCTGTGGGAACAAAGTTTGCTAGTTTGAGGCCAATTGCATAGTCGGTGCGAGAAGGACAGACATTGATGGCCGAACCGGTATCTACCAACACCACCAGCACCCATTTCTCCTTCCATTCTACAGATATGTACAAACGTTTGTTGTGGGCCAAGCCTTTCGGTGGCAGTTCTTTGTCAAAGAAGGTAAGAGTTGGTCTGGCACCACTTGGAAAAACCAAACCTACCAGCTGCTCAGGCGTGGTATCAATGGACAATTTAGCCTTGTCCATTGCTAACAACACTACCTGTCAACTTGGATTTTCTTAAGCTGTTTCTCTTTCTGTTTCTTAGCCTCTCTGTCTTTTCTAGAGGCCTCTACTTGATCCAGGCGCGGCAGCTTAAAATATCGCTCGCTTCTTGTTAGATGGTCAATTTCTTTCGCATACCACGTGTTGTCCAGAAGGCACTAGCCCTGGTCTTCATCGATGTAGGCCAGACGCAGATCATCATCGTCCCACCATTCGCCCTCAACAGCTGACAAACAGTTGTCTGGCTTTGCTCGTATCACCTTTACATCATAGGCATCCCCCACAGGTGTCAGGCTATTACCGCTTCCCTGTTGTCTTCGACCCTTTCTCGTTCAAACTTCCCTAGTGCAGCTTCCTGTTCCTAATCCGCAGTATTCACAGTGCCCACTTCCTGGACTGAATTTTTTAGACCAGCGCTCTCCAGCAGCTTTCCTTTCTCATTAGCGCTTCTGGCCACTGCAGCGATCTTTGCTCCTTTCCTTTTGGTTTCATTCCAGCTTCTGCTTCTTATCTGGCTCATCACTCAGCCATCCAGAATTGTCAGTTGATCCGTTCAAGTTGAACTAGTCAATTTGTACATCCCCCTAATCCTGTTCATCAAAGAACTGCAGGTTGTCCAAATCCTCCTCGAGTTCTACTAGATCATCCAACCCCTGGCTTGGGGCATCCTCTCTGACGACATTGATGTCTACCAAGGTTTGCAGCACCAATTCGAGCTTGATTTGACCAATTGGCACAATGTAGCAGCTTGGGTCATACACCCTATCAGATAAGTCCTCAAGGCACTCCGGCAACGGACTAGCACCTTCCTCCAAGGTCGACTCCTCTTCCACTATAAGTCTCATCACCATAGGCTTGGGTTGGGGTTGGACATGTCCATCATGCATAGATCTATGCCTTCTGGAATGAACAACATCGGTTTTGATAGGTGGGAGGGGGTAATATATACGCTGGGGTCGTAAGGGATGGCTAGTGTATGGATCAGGTTGAGATTTCAAGGTATGAGGACTTGATTATGGGCTAGGAGTGGGTTTTGGTTACATTTGGCTTTTGAGGTGGGGCAATTACCTTGTTGTCAATGAGATCCTAAATCTCATGATGCAATCGAAAGTACTGGTCGGTGTCATAGCCATGTTGTTGGTGAAACGCACAGTATTTTGCGGGGCTGTGTTTGGGTAGAAGGGGATCAAGCATTGGGCAGGGTTCTAAGGGTTTGAGGTGCCCTTTCTTGACTAGCAACTGCATGGCTTGAGACAGGGTCATGTACAGTTGGTTGAAAGGTGTTTGTGAGCTTATGTTGGCAAAGGGGTCAGTAGTCTTGGTTATGGTGATAACGCTTACATCTGACAGCCTCGTAGCTGTGCTACCACTGGTAGTATTGGAACCATAGACAAATGACCTTTTTGCCAGCTCCTTCTCATCTGTAATCAGCCCTTGCTTTATGGCGTCTTCGATTTGCACCCCCATTTCATGGAGTTCTGTAAATGTAAACAGAAGTAAGACGATCATCTTTTGCAGCAACTTGCCATGCAAATTTCGGACAACCATCCTAATCTGATCCTTCTCAAAAGGCCTAGTAGTCATCATCGGGGCCTTAGCTCTCCACCTTGTTACAAATTTAGAGAAGCCCTCCTTCGGCTCTTGGCGTGTTGCTTTGAGATCACGAGTTGTGACATCGATATGTGTATTGTACGAATATTGTGCTACAAAGGCCTCAGCCATCTCTTCCCAATTCTACTTGACGGAGTCTTCCAACTTAGCATACCGTATGGCTACTGTACCAGACATGGTACGACCAAAGAGAGACAACTTTTGTAGTCTCGTTAAGCCCATCGACCGCAAGATGTCTAAAAATAGCCGTAGGTGAACCATCGGATCTTCGAAACCGTGAAAATGGTCAATGTGCAGAATTTTAAACTGGTCTAGCAATGTCACTGTAGAATCGGTATACCCGTCCTCTATGTCTGGGATGGAGTTAACCCCTTGTGCTCTCTTGAATAACTTTTCTAGTTTGTTAACCTTGAGTACAGTTGGGTCAACCTCAAACTCAAACGAAGCCTCAGTCTGATAAACAGGGGTTTTAGAGACTTGTGCTAGGATTGGCTCTGCTGGATTGCCCTAATTTTCTTGGGCATTGGCAGTATGAGCAGTGGCTCCGGGCATTAGGATACCCGCGGGAGGTGCATGGGATGCAGAGGCCGCAGCCGGCTGTGGTTGTTGTTGCTGTTGTTGTAGTCGGGTTTATTACCTCTGCCTGACAGGCCATGACGTCGGCTTGGCAGGCCGCATCTTGCTGTAGGGTTTTAACTGTCTGTTGTAGATGATGTATCAATTCTTCTATACTGAATGGGGATACTGTGTCATTGGAATAGGCGAGTGATCTCGTGCCGAGCTAGAAGTAGATGACTGTCCCTGAACTTGACTGGATGCAGGTGAGTTGAGGGGTGACTGCTGTAAAAACTAAATCGGTGAACTCTACCTAATTCTCCTTCGTCTTGTAACCAATGGGAGTGAGGTAAACACGGGCTCTCGAGTCCAAAGTATTTGGGGGATATCTGAACTTTCTGAAGATATGGTGTTAAACTACCTAGCACAAGATGTTATCAACACATACATGATGTTATCAACACAGACATGATCACAGTTGTAGGACTGTACTCCACGCTGAATTCTACCCCCAAAACAGATACCAAATTTGCAACTGCTATGCACATTCCTGTACAGTTTCACTGTAAAGCACATACCAGTTAAGCGAGAGCCAAAACACCCCTATGAGGATGTAGGGTTACCCTGTCCTAGTTTCATCAAGAACTAGGGTTCACTATTCAAACAAAGCAGTTTCACGCAAGCCATCATTTCGGGTGAGCATCCTGTCCTAGTTTGGAACAGTAACTAAGGCTGTACTATATGCAACTAGGCCAATTGGTCAAAAAAAAGGGTACCTCAGAAAGACTACCTAATATACCTCTCGCACCTAGCACCTAGAAGTGAAAGGAGGATCAAACGGTACAGCGGTAGTCCAGGTCCAAGGGTTGTGTTCCCATCATGGCAGAGCCCATGACCGATCAGCCTTTTCGCAAGCTTTAGGGCAAGCCTCTAGCAAACTGTCCAGGAATAGCAGATGGTAAACACAGTGACTTAAGCGCACCAATGCAAATGCAATGCAAAGAACATATAAGTGTACATAAAATTTCACATCATGAAGTTCAAGTCAAGTTCTCTAAATCCCCAGTGGAGTCGCCAGAAACTATAGCTCGACTTTTTGTGCTCTTTCTGAGAAACGATAGCCCTACAGATTGGACTCCTACGGTTCTGAATCTGATCTCATAAGTGCAATGTGAAATAGATAAACACCAAAGAGTCCAAATCCTGCAAATCTTTTGGAAAATTGATTTTGAATCAAATTGCCAAAACGGGATTGCTTTGCCAGATACAGAGTCGCCACCTAAATATTTTTGGAAAATTTAGAAAACTCATGACTCGTGCCAAAGGCCACATGTTCGTCATCAACAAGATTGTCCCGGCTCGGGAACTTAGATACGAGAGGGGAAGGTCATGAATTGAGCACCCCCGCTCGCCCAATCAAAGATCGGCCTCTACTAATCATGATGTGAATCTTATTTACATTATATACTCTTGTTCCGATTATTAGGCTAACATTACTGTGTGATGCGCACACAAGCATAGACTAATTCGCAAAAAATTGGAACATTTTGATTTCATGTTTGTTTTTTTGAAGAGTTTGTGAATGTGCCACTAGAAAAAGTGGGCTTAAATATACATGAATCATACCATCCCAATTCAAGCAACTAGCCTTCATCCATAGGCATTCAAACAGTTTATCATTTAAGCACTTAGCCTTATGGTGAACATGCTTTGACATGGCAACAACTACACTCATGCGATATTGCCAAAGCAAGTAAAATCTCACCTAGTACTCCAAGCCAAAAAGATGATAAAGTTAGAATAATGCATGATCCTAACTATGCAATATGACTAATGCAACACATACAATATGCAATTACTAAGCTCGGATACTTAAAATTTGATAGCATGCGGTCTAAGCACGATTCAAAGAAGCGTTAAACTAACAATGCAAGTTAAAATGATGCGCCGAGCTTGATGCATGCAAGACAATGGATGCAAGGCATGAGAGATGCTAAACAAAACATGATGTCCTAAACTAACCATCATAAGCAGGTAAATAAAAGGGAGAAAGACGTGGGGTTGCAGACATACACATTATTGCAAGTTAGCGTCCTCACACATGAGGGTCCGAATAAACTAACTAGCTAAGCTAATTAACTAACTATTACAAAACGAATTAACTAACTATTACAACAAGTAAACTAACTATGCTAACTAGTTATTACAAAGCCAACTAATGAACTATTCTAGCTAATTAGTTACACTAACTAATTAAGTACAAATTAGCATTAACTAATTAATTACAACATGAATACAACATGAAATAAAGTAACTAAATTAACTAATTAGCCTCGGGGAGCGAGGGATGCTCATGCATGCACGCGAATTTTCCACAAGAAAAAGCCACTGCTCTGTTGCGAAAAAGGCTTTGTTGCACCATTGGAACACTTGCACTGTTTTCCCCTCAAAACCAGCCATGTTTTGTTTCAAAAGGGCACTGCTCAATTTGACAAAAGTGGCCTGCAAGCCAGAAGTGGTGGCCTGCTAGCCACAAATGGTAGCCGACCGTCCAAAAATGGTGGCCTGCCGGCCACAAAATCCTGGTTCCTCCTGATGTAATACAGAGCAAACAGAGCACAACCAAGGTATTCTCAAGGATTGTTTGCACAACTTACCCCTCCTTATTATCAAACAGCTTAAAGGAGTGGTAAATTTGATTCACAAACCATCAAAAGATGCAATTTCATTGCATGATGGCCTATGAACCAAAAGTGTACAAGTTCAATAAATGCAACAAATAAAGACTCTCAAACCTCCTCCCTATCATGGATTGATCAAGGGAAGTGGTTGACATTGACTCTTGAACCGTTTACATCACGAACAACTATGAAACAATTCAAGACTCAAGGGCTCAATTAACGTCCGATTGAACCCTAACCAAGTTATTATCTTGTATCATTTTAGTCCTCATTTTATTACTCCATTTTAATTACCAACCATTCCTTAGTCAATTAAGTCCAAGAGTGAGCTTTAAGTCCTCTAATGGAAAAGAGTACCAAACCAAGAGTTGTTTTAGGCATGAAAGAAGTATCATGTTGTTGGTAATAAACCCCCAAAGGGATTAAACCATTAAGCACAAGACCTCAATCTCAAGCTTAAAACAAATAACTAGCTTGAAACAACTTTCAAAGCAAATGAAAAGCCAAGAAAGGAGGTAGGTTGCAGAGGTGATTAAAGGTGATCACAAGCATGGAAAACAAGAAATAAACACTATCAACTCAAATAGGTTGGTGGCTAAGGCCTAAACCACCAAACCTGTGAGGACAATTACACTACAAGTATGCAATACAAGGCTCAAATGCAATGAACAACCAAAAATAGTCCTAAAACAGTGCTAAATCAGTCCTAAAACATGCTGGAATTAAGATTAAAAAAAAGCTAGAACAATAAGCTAAAACATGGAGCATGTTAAGCTAGTAAACAAGCACAAGGAGGGGAGGCTACCCCCTCCATTTTTGAGACTTCAAAATATTGTTTTAGCCTCTGAAATAAATTTGAAATTCAATATTAAAAAGCTCAAAAAAGGGTTGACAACAAGGTGGGAAACACAAGGGTAAAGGCCTTGGAAGCTAGGTAGAAGGAATGGTGAGCCACCCCTCCACCCTTATTGGCCTTAAACCACAAGTTTTAGCCCAAAATTTCAGAGTACAAACAGCCTAAAAACAGCCCAAAAATAGTAGGCAAAATAGCAATTAAAGCAAAACAATAAATCAAGACATATACCTCTTAAAGAGGTTCCAAGTCACAAATCAACACTTACACAACCTCAAGAGCTCAAAGTAAGCTCAAAAGTGCCACAGCTCCAATACTACAAGGTTTGGTTTAGAGTGTATAGGCAAAAGCTTAGAAATTTGAGAGAGAGAGAGAGAGAGAGAGAGAGAGAGAGAGAATTATATATATATATATATATAGAGAGAGAGAGAGAGAGAATTTTGCACCAAAATGTTCAACTCTCAAAAATGGAAGGGGAGGCCTTCTATAGATAGAAAAACATGAAACTCCCTTAGAAATATCCATACATACACGTGTAAGTAGATGCAAGCATCAGTGGAAATAGCTGGCACAGCTGGCATAAATTTCTGCCAAAACACTCTTGCTGCCGGCAGCCAATAACAGTGGCTGGCAGCCCAAAGAAAGGGGCCTGTAGGTCTCAGGGTTGTTAGGCTTGAAAAACTACAGTTTTGGCCCAAAACAAGGCAAGAGGTGCATAGGGTTTGAAGGCTCAAAGTTGTGGCATTCTGTTGAGGACTTCGAGCACTTGACAAGCATATACAACTTCATCATCGGGAACACTAGCGATGGAGTCCAAGTCGTAAGGGTGGTCAAAAATGGGGTGTCTACAGTTGCCCCTCTTTAACAGAACTTGAAGTCATGAAATGACGTGAGTGAATGTCAAAACCCGAAGATGACCCATTTTATCAAGGCCGTAAGACTTTGACAAACAATCAAGACATAAATTAAAATGGTTGCGCTCGCAAGCTGCCTACGTATCCCTTTGCAATGAATCAAACCAGCGTAGCTCTGGGGCAAGATGCAAATGATATGCACAAAGATACTTTAAAGCTGGACTCACACGCTTCGCGAAGCTGGCTATTTTGAAAATTTATGATCATGCAAGATGATGCAATAAGCAATAACAGATGCAATAAGCAATAATAAAATAACAA
>JAPPVO010003939.1:0-36691 GCA_030407325.1 Camellia japonica | reverse complement strand
CTGTTGATAAATAAATGCTTATGTATTGTTGCCTTTGTTGTATTGCATGCATATGTGTGAATAAAGCTTGATGAACATATGGTTTACTGAAACAATAGTGATATTGAAAGATTTTTTTTTTTTTTTTTCAATAGAACTGTTGGCTACTTCTAAAAGGATTAGATTGTGTAGAACTGAAAAAAAAGAAGAGAAATGTTGTACGAAATAACAATTTTTTAAAGTAAATTTTCTCACTAATAGATGTGTTCTATAATAATAATGACATATTGAAATTTAAAATAGAATTTACTTTAATTATGTGGTAGGTGTCAGATAAGTTAAAATATGTATTAGTTTATCCCATTAATAAAAGAAGCATGGATTTAGACTCTTTTCATTAGATGATTAGAATAGCAAAAATGATTGGGACCTCTAAAACTAGAGCTCTAAAGGGGCATTAATTTGTCCTTTTCCCCCTCCTGTTTTGTCTTTTACCTTCCTCTGTTTTTTTTTTTTTTTTTTTTAATTGGCGACAGCTCATTAGAGTTGCTGAAAAGCAGCTCTAATTAGAGCTCTGAAGCAGAACCCTTAGAATAGAGTTAGTATAAGCTTGCAACACATCATTAAAAATAAAAATCAATAGTTTAGAATTGTTAACTGAACCCATCAAAAAAAGAAAAAAATAAAATTTGTAAGTGAATTTGAATTTTGAATTTAAAATGGAGGATGTGTTCAAATAAAAAAAAAAAAAAATTAAAATGGAGGATAGATTTTTAAATTTTTTAAAAATATCATACATTTTTATTACACTTATTTTCATGAAGAATGTATAATATTTTAAAATTTTTTACCATATATTCTTAACACATTCATAATATCCCTCAAGTAATTTTAAATTTAAAATAAAATTATGTTAGATGTAAATATTTCACAACCATTTATCTTGAATTCAATTTGTGTACACTATATGTTTGATTAGAATTGTTGAATCACATTCAAATAAATACATAAAGTAAATGACAAATGTAAAGCAAACGAATCTAGCTAGGTAAATCGAAGAATCTTTTCATTTTTCAATGATGTACGCAGGAATCGAAAAGAAAAAAAAATTGGGAGCTTTAATTGTGGAGCTTTAATGGTGTGTGAGTCTTATAATGATGTGATGTTTGTATTTTGTGTGTGTGTGTGTGTGTGTTTTTTTTCATAGTCAAGTCATTAGAGCTAAAATTAAAAAAAAGTATCATTTCTGATACGAAAAAATAGAAACAAAATGGGAAAGAATAACTCTATGGTCGAACACAGCCTGTCTTGCATACGGATCGAAAACAGCCAATACAAAAAAAAAAATTGTTATAAAGATTCTCTCTAATAATTGACTGTCGTGTGTCATTTTGATTTTAAATATTCAAATTGTGTTAGTTTAATTTTTAATGTTTAAATTGTGTCAATTTTATTATTTATAATATATAAAAGGTGTGTTTTTATACTTATCATTGATTTTAATGGCGTTTATTAACCGAGTTAGATTTGGGGGATGGAGTGTTTTGAGAAGTTGGTTACAAGTTAATTTTTGTTTTTTATTTTTTTTTAATTTTTTGTGGCCTTTTTAGCTTAAAAAGCTAGCTTTTTGTATTTTTTATGATTTTTTTGATTAAAAAAATTAAAAAGCTAAAAAGTTAGTTTTTTTTATAAAATTTCCAAAATATTCCTAAATTAAAATATTTTTTATATACTGAGAATCAAATTGACATAATTTAAACATTAATTACTAAACTGAAACATTTTCTGTATAGTGGGGATCAATTTGTTAGGATTTCATACATAATGATCATAATGATTTGACCTAGTGGTTGTGTGGTGTGAACTTATGGGTTGCGGGTTTTACGGGAAAAAGGAGGTTGATACTCTTTGTTAATGGTTTTTTTTTTTTTTTTTCCTTTCTTTATTTTTTATTATGAGAGTTGTATAAATAGTGGTTGTTTGACTTGAGTTTAGTAATTAATTATTAGGTAGGCTCTAATTTTCTAATTATTTTGTGTTGGTGATTTGATTGATCATGAAATATTTCTTACACTTATAATTACTCTTTGATTAACAATATAAATATAAATATAAATATATATAGATATAATTTTTATTGAATTTGTAATTATCTTCCACAGATTGAAAAATAAAACCCCCATTACTAATACCTCGTTTGGGAAGTGACTATTTTAGTAGGTTATTTGACTTTTTGGTTATTTTAGTGGCTATTTTAGTTTTTATGTTTGGGAAGATGAGATGATTTTTTAGTTGAGTTATTGTATTGAAAAGTGTGTTGAAATGATGTTTGAATTTAAAATGACAAATTTGTCCCTAAAATTATAATTTTTTAAATTGATTAAAGGGGCAAAATGGTAATTTCGACGTTGATGTCCTCATTTCCGGCTGTGACAGTGTAGGCACAGCCTACACTGTCCGGCTGCAGCCTTTTTTTTTTTTTTTTTTTTTTTTGAAAAAGTTTCCAACAGTTGAGGCTTTTGGGCTATTTTCTGAAAATAGGCTATAATAGCCTCAGTTGAGGCTTCCCAAACAGCGCCTAAGTATGGTGACTATTAGGCACATCAATATTTTGGCCTATTTTGTGAAGTAGGTTAAATGTTAATTTTTTGATATTTTTTTAAAAAAATATGTAAAAACAAAGTGATCACTTGATTAAAAAAAAAAAAAAAAACCTAACAAATTGACTTTTAACTCAATTATTAAAATATAGCAGTGCTAGGTATCATGAAAAACCTTTCATGAAAATAATCATGAAAGTTTTATGATCCTTGAATTACACTTAAAATAAAACATCATACACTAATCAAGATAATCCAAGAATCATAAATCTTTCCTGAAAAAAATTTCATAATCTCTAACTTTTCTCATTAAAATAAGGCCTCGTTTGGGAACAGGCTAATTTAGTAACTTTTTGGCTATTTGGCTAAAATATGAGCTAAAAAAAACTAATATGTTTGGGATGACTTTTTGACTTTTTACGAAAAAATGTGCAAAAAGTAGAGAGAAAAGAGAATTTTTGACTTTTTGATATGAATTATTGACTTTTTAACTAATTTAGTAACTTTTTAACTTTTTAGCTAAAAATGATGGTTTCCAAACGAGGCATAAGCCTTCATTTGCCCTCCCTAGACAAAAGGCATAATAAAAGCATCACTCATTTAACTTCACAATTACTAAAATTTTACTTTTTAAAAAATTGTTTTTACTTCATGAGTCTCATCATTTGATTCAAATGTGCAGCTCGGTATGGGCAGCGCAGTTGAAACTCTATGCGGACAAGCATACGGAGCACACGAATACGAAATGCTCGGCATTTACCTTCAAAGATCAACCATCCTCCTCACTCTCACCGGCTTCGTCCTCGCATTCGTCTACATATTTTCCGAGCCCATTCTCGTATTCCTCGGCCAATCCCCCGACATCGCTTCTGCCGCTGCCCTCTTCGTCTACGGCCTCATCCCCCAAATTTTTGCCTACGCTGTAAACTTCCCAATCCAAAAATTTCTACAGGCACAGAGCATTGTGACGCCCAGTGCATACATATCTGCAGTCACATTAGTCCTCCACTTGATACTGAGCTGGTTGGCTGTGTACATGATTGGGCTTGGGCTTTTTGGCTCGTCACTAGTGTTAAGTTTGTCTTGGTGGATTATTGTGGTAGCCCAGTTTATTTATATTGTGAAGAGTGAGAGGTGTAAGTACACGTGGGCTGGGTTTAGTTTACAGGCCTTTTCGGGCCTGCCGGAGTTCTTGAAGTTGTCAGCAGCGTCGGCGGTGATGCTGTGCTTGGAGTCGTGGTACTTTCAGATTCTTGTTTTGCTGGCTGGGTTGCTTGAAAATCCTGAGTTGGCTTTGGATGCTCTCTCTATCTGGTAAGATTTTTTTTTTTTTTTTTTTTTTTGGGGGGGGGGGGGGGGGGAGTGTGTGCGTGTGTTAAATGAGGAGGTTTGGGCCGGGTGGATCTCATTGATGGGCCATAAATCCTAAAAGACACATAATTAATTATTAAAACATATTAAAAATGCACGTGTCAACGCGAAGCTCACATTTGATGAACGAAAAATGTTAATAATTTTTAATAGATGTCTGATAAATGTTAAATTTTAATTTATTAAACATTCTATTATGTAGAGTTTAATCTCAATGTTACATCATTAAGGCGGTTTAAGAGTGATAAATTAGAAGATGTAGTATTATTTTTTTGATGAAAAAAAATGAGTAAATCAATGACTAATAAAAATTCTGGTGGATCCCATCATATTGCCATATAAATTCTTGGTATTTTTATTTTTAATTTTTTGTAATTTAATTATATGTATGTAAATTTTCTCCTCTAAAACGGGGTAAGAATACAATTTTTTATTTTTTAAGATACATTTCAATAACCGATAATTGTAATCTTAAATAAATAATATATCAATGGATATATTGCAGAACAAAAAGATACATACTTAGCAAAATACCCATACTTTGATATATACAATATAGGTTTAAACTTGGTGTGGCGCGTTATATCTAAGGATGAATCTGATTTAGATATTTAAAATTTAGATACTTTTTAATAAATATATATATATATTTATGTTTGAAGCATTGCTGAATGTAAAATATCGATTTCAATTTGATAATTATTAAGAAAATAGGAAATTATAATGATATATTGCTATGCAAGCAGAATACAAAATAGCGAAAAAAAGTGTTACATAGGATTCCACATTTTTTTTTGCTCTCCAATAATATTTTCCATGATTAATGAAAAATAAATCTATTTGGGCAGAAAATATTTCTTATTTTTAAAAGGCAGAAAACATTTTCTGAATTAAAATTTTACTAATGTCACCACACCACTAGCACCACTCTCATCTCCATGCCACCATCATCGTCGCCATTACCACAGCTGTCGCCCCACCACCATGCCTCCACCTCCACCTCCATCTTAATTCCTCCACCACTACCGCCACCAAATATAGAAAAATATTATTTTCTCTGAAATTTTTGTTTTCTTATTAAAAAATATTTTCCACCCCAAACAAATGGCCTAGTGAGCTAATGAATCTTTTTGTGGGAGCTAATTGCAGCATGACGATTGCTGGATGGGTGTTTATGATCTCAGTCGGGTTCAATGCAGCCGCCAGGTCAGCCTTTTTAATCTTCTTAAGCATTTACTTCAATTACATAACATTTAGTGAAAATAAAATATTTATCAGTAGTCTTGTTTTATTAGTTGTAATGAGAATTTTGTTGATGTTTTATGATTGAGCAGTGTGAGAGTGAGCAATGAGATTGGAGCTGGACACCCAAAGTCAGCTGCATTTTCGGTAGTAATAGTGAATTCAATCTCATTCATCATCTCCGTCATCGCTGCATTGATCTTGTTGGCGTTGCGACATGTCATTAGCTATGCCTTCACAGACGGTGAAGCTGTGGCTGATGCTGTCTCCGATCTCTGTCCACTTCTAGCCGTTACCCTCATCCTCAATGGAATCCAACCCGTCTTGTCCGGTCAGTATCTGATTTGCTAGTTGCACATAATTAAATTAGGAGAAATTACAAGTCAGTGTGGCTTCCCAAAAACAATTATTTTTTTATTTTATTTTATTTTTGGAGGCCGAGGCCAAAAAAACTGAAAAAAAAAATAAAAAATGATAGGAGGAACAGATCCTCCTTGCCTATCACTAACCAAAGCCAACTCCACAAACTGGAAGGGGCGCTGATATCAACAATTCATTCCCATTGCTCATACTAAGTGCTGCTTTTGCTAATAAGTCAGCACAAAAGAAAAATTCAGATCAATGGTAAATCATTCTAACTTTAATAAATAAAATTATAATTTTTTTTTATTATAAATTTGTAAATATTTTTTGAAAACAACACTGTTTTGTAATTTTTCCATAAAATTACACAATGAATAAAACAAAATATAAATAAGGTGTAAATCCCACATATGTGAGGTCGATATTTGTACATTTTATCTTTGTTGTACAGTTTGATTATGTGCAACCAAACTTTTTCAGTAAACATCATTTCAAAAAATATATAGAAACGTTAATGTATGATTCAAATTTATTTTGATTCACACTGAATAATTACACTTAGTTATTTTAAGAAATAGGTTAAAAATTGACTTTTTGATTTTTTTTTTTCGAAAAAACGTGCAAAGAAAAATAGAGAAATGATATGAGCTAAAAGCCAAAAAGCCAAAAAATTGACTTTAACCAACTTTTCAAAATAGTTAAGTGTACTTATTCACTGTGTGAATCAAAATAAATTTGAATCATACATTAATTTTTCTATATATGTTCTGAAATGATGTTTAGTGAAAAAGTTTGGTTGCATATAATCAAGTTGATATATGATGTTTACTGAAAAAGCAGATTTTTAATCAACTTTCCAATTTTCCAAAATGAATCTGAATCACATATTAATTTTTTTGTGCACTTTAATTTGTAAATATTTTTTCTATAACTAAAATAGCAATACTTTATCCCCACAATAAATAAATAATAAAAACTATTTAATTGATGGACTTCAAACAAATGTGTGTGTGTGTTTTTTTTTTTAAATTTCATTCTCTTCTGGCAATTCGGTGCTAACCTTGAGACAAATATATATGTAAACCATGATGAAGGTGTGGCTGTGGGTTGTGGATGGCAATCGTTCGTGGCATACGTTAATGTGGGCTGTTATTACATAGTTGGGGTACCTCTTGGTGCAGTCATTGGTTTTTACTTCAATCTCGGAGCAAAGGTAAACCCAACAAATAAATAAATAAATAAATAAATCACATTGGTGGTCCATCTGTATGAGTTATCCAAAATATATATATATATATATATAGATTTAATAATAATAATCATATAATTTTATAATGTTTGTTTTTTAAGATATAAATGGCCTAATTTCAAAATTAAATTTTTGGTCTATTATTTTGATGAATTAAATTTTTATATGAATGATATATATACAAATATTTATAAAAATAAATAATTCAAATTATTAAGGTGAATCCATGACGGGCTACACTACCCAAACAATAGTGTGCAATCCAGATTTGGATTGTTGTTTATCCTTCTTCTTTAAATTATTTAAAAAGTAAAATATATAGTATAAATTTAAATTTGATGTAGTATAGATAATATCAACAATAAATTAATCAACACAATTTATTTTCTGAATTTTTTAAAATAATTTTTTCTGAACACTCTATTTGTGGTGGGTGTAGGGAATATGGGCAGGAATGTTAGGAGGCACAGTTATGCAAACCATAATCTTGATTTGGGTCACAGTCCGAACCGACTGGAATAAAGAGGTAATCTGAATTAATAGACTTCTATCCTCAATTGTTCTTGAATTTCTTATCATCATGATTTTTTTTTGATTTATTTATTTATTTTTTTGGTTTAAACAGTATAGAGAAAAGCATTAGCTAAAAACGCTTGAAGCTAATCATTTTTAATTTTCATGTCTTTTTTTTATTTTTTATTTTTCCGTGATTTTTTTTTCCATGAACCACAACGAATCAAATGCATCAAACTTGTAACGATTAAAAGTAAAATTCTTGTAAAAAGCCAATAAAAGTACAATGTTATATTTATAGTTTCAATTTGAATTGAAATTGCAGGTGGAAGAAGCTAGGAAGAGGTTGAATAAGTGGGGAGACAAGAAGGAATCGCTTCTACAGGGTTAATTTATTTTCTAGTAAGGGCCAAATTTAAACTGCCAAAACATCGATAAATGAAACCTAGCATAATTGTCTCAATCAACCCTCCAAGAAGATAGTTAAAGGGAACCATATTTTCCATGTACGGTTACCTTTTTCCTTTGATTAATCAAAATTGGAATTTATGATCCAATTAGTGCGGTCCTTATATATTTAATTTCCATTCTTTAAGGCTGAATATTTTTGGATTTGTGAAAAGAAAAAGAAGGTTCCAAACATGAGAATATAGACAAACCAAAGTAGTTACATAGAGAGACAGAGAGATGGCATAGTTAGAAATAGAGGTTTTAGAAGCGTTTAAAAAATGTCGCTATAGGTCTCAAAAATGTCGTCAAATCTTTTTGTGATGTTTAGTACCAAACGTCGAAGATGCGGCCGTCGCTATAATCTTATGGCGCGTCGCTAAAACGCCGCTAAAAGTTCTACATGACGATAAGATGATGTCACATGATATTTTAGCGACGTTTGAAAAATGCCGTCATAAACATTTATACATTTAAAAATCTAGCTGTTAGGGTTGGGATACAGTGACGTTTAAAAAACACCGCCATAGCCTTTTTTATTTATTTTTAAAATGGTGCTAATTTTATATGGTTGAACTAAAAAAATACCTGTCATAAACAATTATTAAGAACTAATAATTGATGTTTATTAAAATAAGGGTTAATTACACTAATAGTCCCTATAGTTTGGGACTTGTGTCACTTTGGTCCCTGACTTTTCAATTGTGACACATTTGACCCTGAAGTTTGAATCTTGTTCCAAATAAGGACAATTGAAAATATTATTAGATTTTTCAAGGGTAAAATCGTCAATTTAATAAAATATAAACTAATTTGACAAAAATAAATGTCAAAAAAATATTTTTAATGTTTTTAAAATTATTTTTATCCACCAATGATAAAATTATTTAAAATTAATAAAAATTATATGATTAATTTTTTAAAATTAATTTTACATGATCATCATCCAAACACATAATAAAAATTAATTTGGTAAAAATAAATAAATAAATGTCTAAAAGATTTATTAATTTTACATAATTTTATTTTTAGTAGATAGAAATAATTTTTAAAAATTCAAAAATATTTGCTTGACATTTATTTTTGTCAAATTAGTTTATATTTTATCAAATTGACAATTTTACCCTTGAAAAATCTAATTATATATTCAATTGTCCTTATTTGAAACAAGATTCAAAATTCAGGGTCAAATGTGTCACAATTGAAAAGTCAGGGACCAAAGTGACACAAGCCCCAAACTATAGGGACTATTTGTGTAATTTGCCCTTAAAATAATAAATAAACTAAGCTTGGAAACAAAATTAAAAATAAGAAACAATACATTGCATACCCAAGAATAAAAACAATTCATGTTAGGACTTTAAATACATCAATTGAAATCAAAATGGTCAAGAAGAAGTCAAATTACTTAAACTTTAAGAGTAGCTCTCATCAATGTGAGATGAACAATATTTAAAAGAGGTGATTTGTCAAAAAAATGTGCACAGAACCCCATAAGTTGTTTTAACAATTACAACCTTCAAGGCTCTTATCTTAGCTGCTGTTTTAAAGTGACTTTTACAAGGGCGGGCTACAGGTCAAAACATTTTTGTGGCATCCAGGGGTGAACCATATGGAGTAGTTGCCAGTTCTAACCAATAAGAAATATACAACTTTGCAGCAGCTTCCAAGTCTTCCACTGAGCACTAATATCAATTGAAGGAACAAGAATTGCAACAACAAGAAAAAAATAAAAAAATAAACCAACCATTTCAAGCATTAAGAACAATAAGAGAGTGAAAACCGAACCAATATAAACAAGATTGAGATAAGATCGATATAAGAGAGCGAAGCATTAAGGAACTGTTGCTTTGAATGTCAAGACCGTGATAAGATTGAGATGCAAGATACTCTGCCCCAGATTTAGCTGTTCCCTTGATTATAGATTTAGGGTCCTTGTCGCTCACTTGAAGAGCCTTCTCTGTTGCTTTCACTAAGGCAAGAGTTCCATCTTCATTTTCCTCACTAGTCTCTGATAACCCACATTCAAATATTCGTAATATTAGAAACATTAATTACATTTACCATGTTCCTGTCCAAGTCTTCCACTGAGCACTAATATCAATTGAAGGAACAAGAATTGCAACAACAAGAAAAAAATAAAAAAATAAACCAACCATTTCAAGCATTAAGAACAATAAGAGAGTGAAAACCGAACCAATATAAACAAGATCGAGATAAGATCGATATAAGAGAGCGAAGCATTAAGGAACTGTTGCTTTGAATGTCAAGACTATGATAAGATCGAGATGCAAGATACTCTGCCCCAGATTTAGCTGTTCCCTTGATTATAGATTTAGGGTCCTTGTCGCTCACTTGAAGAGCCTTCTCTGTTGCTTTCACTAAGGCAAGAGTTCCATCTTCATTTTCCTCACTAGTCTCTGATAACCCACATTCAAATATTCGTAATATTAGAAACATTAATTACATTTACCATGTTCCTGTCCTATGTAGAAAAAAACACCAAAAAGGTAAATTTGGGTTATGTATGATTTTATCCGTCTTATCTACAGGAAAATAGGAAATAAATAAATAAATAAGAGAGAAAGTTTTCCATCAAGTAAATTAATGGACACGGAAAACAAGTAGAAAAATAAATAATCACCTGGTAAAGATTTTCCCTCTATCTTTCGAAGAGTGTTTTCTAATCTAAAAACTAAAATGGCCATATCAATAAGGCAGGGATAATCAATATAAATAATTACTGATTTGGGAAAGGGATATATTAAAGGAAACAAACAGCTAAATAATTTGAGGTATGAAGTGGGTTTCTGTGCAGGTTCTTTCTTCACAACCTGGAAGAACAAAATTGCCATATTGGCAAAAATAGGTGCATCAATATCCTCTTGTGGAAAATCATAAAAATACAATATAACTTTATCGACCAAAATCAATTGCCATTGCATATTCTCAAGGTTACGGTAAAAGATGCATCAATCTCCTCTTGTTAGAAAACCTGACCTCAAGGTTCAAAATTGCAGTTAACAAAAGTAAAATAAACAGCTCATTATAATCCATTATAAAATACAAAGCTCATATGTTCACAGAACCCTTTTTTTTATTTGAAAGCATCTTTGCAAATAAAAATTGAGCAAAAAATTTGAAACAATGTATTCATACTCAAAGTAAATTCTCGTTCTTAGACCTCCTATGGTACCAAAAAATGACCTATCCTCTACAAATACTCTTGAAAATAAGAAGGAAAGAAAAGAAATCTAAAAGAGGAGAATCAATAATCAAAATAAAATGAAAAATAGAATAATTCCAAGAGGGAGGAGACATTCTAGTCCCCTACTTATTTAGCTTAGCTAATTCAGATGCATCTGATGGCAACTTAAACTATTTTGCATGAGATAATTTCAAACTGTGTCATCCTTTGGTACAATTTAGAAGAAATTTACTCTTTTATTCAAAAACATTATAAACTAAATAATAAGAAGTTTTACCAATCTTTTAATTGTTTCTCGCTCTCTAGCCAAGTCTGAATAGATCATGCATGACTCTACCATTGCTTCTCCTAATTATTTCCAAAAAAACTCATTACTACTATAGACAATGATGCCAAAAGAGCAAACAAAGTTACCTCCTAGTTCAAAATCTTCTATGTATCCACCTTGAAGGAATGAAAATCGTGCTTCTTCCAATTGGTCTCTTAATTCCATTGGAAATGAAGTCATCAAATTATGAAATTTCATCACACAAGCTCCTGTCCATTTCATAGATTTGTGGAACAAAGAAGTATCTAGGATAAAGATTTCTCACAAATTTCAGGCATCCAATAAGATTAAATTTTTGAAACATGATAGGTGAATTGAACTAAAATATCAGAATAGACATATTATAGATGATGTGAGTTTTAGCTTTGCAAGATGCTTATAGAAGAAAAAAAAAAAAATCAAATACATATCAGAACATGTGGTGGAATACTGACAATGCTTGGAAGCAAATTCTTTTTTGCATACATGTGCCTTTTGCAGAAAAAACTAGACTAGTAGAAAAGCCATGAAGCGAAACTGATTATAACAAAATGCTGACATTAAAACATTTCCTAGTTACATTGTCGACCAATATGTGCTAAAGGTTAAGTTGCTTTTCTCATAAGAATACACAAAGAGCTAAAACAAATTTAAAGAAAGATCTAAAGTATAATGTATATTAGGGATCATACTATCTCTGAGGATTAGTAGATTACTAATATGATGGAAAATGTCTAGATAAAACATCGGTGCAACTACTAATGATAAAACAAGACAAGTTACAAAACATGAATAAAACGTGTCTTCCCAATTGGACAATCCGATTCCTTTCATAAATAATTAATACTATAAAAGCAACCAATATTCAATTGATATGCATTTCCATATAGAATACATAAATCCATAATACCATATGTACATACAAAATCTCTTATAATTTTGTAGAAAATAAAAACTAAATAAAAAAATTAAATTTTCTTATAATTCCAAATACAAAATCTCTTATAATTCCACATACAATGCATTTCCAATTGTTTTGATCATGTAGTTAAATCAAAACTAAATAAAAAATTCCACTAGGGCTCACTTACTTAAAATTTCACTAAATGTGTAGAAGCATAATCTGTAACAATAAGATCACTACAACTCTTCTATAATTCTGTTGATTATTAAAAAAGCTTTAAAAAAAATTAAATAAGAAGGGTAGAGTTTTAAAAATTTTACACCTATGATTAGTAATTTTTTAGAAGATAAAGCTATAAAAAAAATACCTAAAAAATAAAGTGTATACATAGATTTGAGCCACATCAGAGTTTAGGATGTGGTCGACTGACTTTCTTCTTTCGGACATTTCTATATCTAATTTGTAGGCCATTGGGGGTTCCTTTATTCAATTTTAGTTGTGGAACAGGCATGAAGGATAATAGCCATGTTGAACAAGCATGAGGGATATGATAGGATCGTTTCAAATCAAATATCAAAACCATTCACAGGATTTCACAGGATTGATTTCAATAACCAAATCGACATTGCATCATCAGTTTAGCTTGAGAGAGAGAGAGAGAGAGAGAGAGAGGTGGAGCTCACCGATCTGAATCGCTGAGATGAACTTCAATTTCGATTTCGAGAGAGAACATCGAAATGGTTGAATCACCGATCTGAAATGATCTGTGTAGACACTTAAATTTTCACGTGTCGTGATCATCGTTTGATTAATCAAGGCAAATAAATTTTCTTGATTAGTCAAAATTTTCAAATGGATGTGGGTCCTACTAAAATTATGGATCTCAACCCATTTTATATTATAGGTCATGCCAAAAAAAAAGTGAACCTATCTTTGACAATTGGGTCAACCCAAATGTGTGGGGCCCATGAAAATATTTTATCAAAATTTTAGTGGAATAATTCAAATTTAAATTCAAATTGAATGCAAATCATGTCCATAAAATAATAAATAAATTGCTTGTTTCTTGGAAATTAGAGTCAATTTTGGAGTTTCCAAAATTAACCCTCTCCTCCTAAGCTATAAATAGAGGCTCTGATTAGGGAGAGGAGGACACAATTTTTTGGCTAAAAGTCTTGCAAGCTCCTAAGCAATTTGGAGACTTTGCCAAATTTTTCTTAAAATTCTCTCTAAGTTCTTCAAACTTAAAAGAAAGGATTATCAATCACTCCAAACTTATGACAATCCTTTCAAGTTACAAATACAAATTTGGTCTCTCTTTTTAAAGAGATCATTTCAAGACTCATTCGAGATCAAGTCATTCAAGCCCTCGATCAAACCTTTCTTCTCCAAGTTTCTCCATTCAAAGACTTGAAGAAATCCATCAACTTGTTCGATTCAACAACAAGCTTCTACAGCCGTTGAATTGCAACCCATTTCAGAGATCGAATTAGAGGATTTGTTCTTTTGTAGAAGAGCAAACCATAGATGATTGTACCTATTTGTTATAATCAAATAAAATTAATTATTTGTGCATTTATTTCGTGTCTTAATTGCAGCTACGAAATTTGTGTTTACAATCTGAATCACCGATCTGAAATGATCTGAACTTTGATTTCGAGAGAGAACTTCGAACTTCGAAATGATCTGAATCACCGATTTGTTTCCCTAAGACCGATTTGAATCTATGAATCTAATTAGGGTTTAGACAACAGAGAGAGAGAGAGAGAGAGAGAGAGAGAGAAGAGCTCACCGATCTGAATCGATTTTGAGATGAACTTCGATTTTGAGACAGTGGAGGTCTGATGAACTTTGATTTTGAGACCGTGGAGTTCGAAATGGCTCTGAGATATTAATGGGGTTTAGACAAGGGAAAGAGATGAGAGAGAGAGAGATTTAGAGATTCAAAATAAGGGTGAAAAGAAGGAAATAGGGAGCGCGTGAGAGATAACCCATTTGAAGGAGTTTATAAACGTCTTCTATTTATGAAACGACGGCGTTTTACTTAAAAAAAAATGCAATGTTTATTAAACGCCGTTAAATATTATAGACAGTGACATTTTAAAAAACGCTGTTAAAAATACGCCACCACAACCTATATTTCCTGTAGTGTGGAGAGAAGGGACAATAAGATTAGGGGAAAAATTTGGGGGTTAATATTTTTTAGATGAATTTGAAATATATGATTGGATGACGTCGTTTTTTTGATGAAGTAAAGAAATAAAACATTGCCATTTCAATGTTATTTACTGATAACATTAAGGACAATTACGTCGTTTTGTATCCCTGTATTCACAATGGATGTGGTCTGTTGCCAATGGTCTGCACCTAATCAATTTATAGGCTTATTAGTGCGTCACTAAGGTGAACCTTAAGCTTCTTTGTGTCGCTGAAGGTGTACTTTTAGCGACGTAATTTTGACTTTTTTACAAAAGTATCAGTCATAAAAAATATTTCAACTATGATACAGACCACTAAAAGAAGACCACTAAAAGCAGCTCTAGTGAGGTGGCATGCCTTAAAAAAAAATTAAAATTAAAAGAAAAGAGGAAAAAGACAAACCACAAAGAGGAAAAAGACAATTTAATGCTCCTTTAGTGCTCTTCTTTTAGTGCTCTAAATCATTTTTCAAAATATTTTTTCTTGTAGTGATTTGAAAAAGGAAATACTGTTGCTCCTCTCTCTCTCTTATCATTCATAATTTAATATTAAAAATATTATTTGATTCTAGAGTTTTATTTATTTATTTTTCACTTTACATAGCACTATCTTGGAAAATATGGGCTGCTATGCTGCAGTGGTGGGGTATTTTTGGGGCATTACCGGATTCAGTGGAAGGGTTGCTTCATTGGTGGGATGGTATCAAAGTCAGGAAATCTGCGAAAGTGATTTGGAGAACTATTGTGGTCCATTTGAAAGCTCAGAAATGAGTGTATATTTAAAGACTGAATTCCTTGATGAAGTTATTGAGTTGGTCAAGACTAGAGTTGCTATTTGGGTGAAGTAACTCTTTTCCTAAAGAGTTTCATATCGCGATTTATATTCACTCCTTCATGATGCTCAAAGTAGCAACCAAGCAGGAACATAAACTAATAAATAAAGCCAATGATATAAAAGTGTTTTATTTTGATTATAATGTATTATATTATAAAAAAATTCAAATAAGTACAATGATAATGCATATCAAACATAATGCATTTTTATATTGTAAAAAAAAAAAAAAAAAAAAAAAAACTCACAAAATGAGACATTTTTTTTGAATTAAATAAGAATATTAAATATAATGGTGATATTGCATGATTGTATTATAATCTAATAAACAATCTCATTTAGTGGTGGGGACTACGAGATATAGTTGAATTAGTAGGAGAGAAGACTTGTCAATTTAATTTCTTTTGTAGCTTTTTTATTAATAGATGACGTTAAATAAGATGGTATCATTGTTATATTCAATATTTTTTTAAATAAATAGACAAGATTAGTGATTAATAATAATGCCGATTACTTATATTAATTAATATATTATGATAATGGGATTAGAATGATGATGGTGATTACTTTCGTCAAAGAAAAACAAAGAAGTGGGGGTAATATTTTAACAAAAGATAGTGAGTAAAAGTGATACAATGATAGTATGATAGATACTAAATGCAGAGCAATAATTTATTAGGGAAACAATTTAATAAAAGTAATAGCATTGGTGATGAGATTAGTGTTCTGTCTAATTAATTGGAGTAGTAATGAATGGACAAACCTCTGTTAAAAAAATTGGACCTAAAGCTAAGAAAAAGATAAGGAGTATAGCTAAGGAGTTGCAATCCCGTTCTTTCTATAATTGTGCACTCTTTCTAATTGCTTGTTTTTATGCACCTTGTTCACTCAATTTATTTGCCTCTTCATAAGATGGAATCGCACATATGAGAAAAAGAGTTACTTGATACTTTAAGAGGATTGGGAATGTAACAAAAAAATTGTTGTTTAGAGAGGAATATCACCTTTAAAGTGGAAATATTTTGTTCGATAGCATTGCAAAATTCAATTGCTATTACAGATACCCTTTGAAAAAAAGAACATCCTGCACTTGTGCCCTCCATGTCATAAGCAGTAGCGAAAAGTGGTTGATCATTTATTGTTATTATGTGCTTTCGCTTTGTCTTTTTCGTCTTCTTACGTTGATCAGCGGAGTTAATATAGAGAAATTATTCAGTATTTCTGAAACAAGTTCAAATAGTATTCTAAATTAATAGCTTAGCCTAGATTATAAGATTCATTACTTTTGTGTTAAAAATTAAAAAAATAATATATAGAGTATTAGTAAATAAAATAGAATATTACTCTAAGAATACTCAATAATTTTTTATTTGAATGGGCTTGTGTCCCTAAAGAATTATGTATCTTGTTGATTGGTGGTGGTTAAAATGAGTTATAGATGTTGTTGACTGGTGGTGTTGTACTTCGTATAAAGGGGTTGATAAGCTTTATGGGAGACAATTTTTATCATGTGGTATGAGAAGTTAGAAATGACTTGATTTTTAGCAAGAAAATGACTTTTTTTATTTATGTATTATGCAATAACGTGGAGTATGATAAATTAAAAATGATTTGGTATTTAATAAGAAAATAATTTGTCCTCAGTCTGGGTATGAATTAGGCCTCGTTTGGGAACAGACTTATTTAGTAACTTTTTGACTATTTGGCTAAAATATGAGCTAAAAAAAATTAGTATGTTTGTGATGACTTTTTGGCTTTTTATGAAAAGATGTGTAAAAAATAGAGAGAAAAAAGAATCTTTGATTTTTTGGTATAGGTTGTTGGCTTTTTGATTTTTTTAATGACTATTTAACTTTTTGGGTAAAAAAACCACTTGCCAAACGAGGTCTTAGAACGATTAAAACTTTTAGAAGATGGATTTGGATTCTCTTTTATACTTTCTTTTTTTGCTATCATCTAGCACTTTATTCAAATGTAACAAATTTTTTTATTTTTTATTTTTTTAATAACAGAGTGTTCGGACCAGTTTACACATATTTTGATTAATTTTTAAAGACCAATTTCACCATCCGCTAACAATAATAATAAACTCCTTAAGACCATGTCTATACAAGATATTCGTCCTAATTTTAAATAATTATCATATTTTGTGACTTTTAAATTCAGTATTGGATAATGACAGGAGAAACAATGCCGTGGAGAAGAGATCCTCTTCCTCAAAAAGACACTTCGACTAAACTTTTCAAACCATCAGTTACCATACGTAGCAACATAAATTGATTAGCACCTTTCGCGTGCATCTCACATGTAACCTTCTACAAATTACTAATCATGACATCACTCTAACAGAATTCTGTTCTGTTATGTATGTCTTCAACACGGATGTTATGTCTCAAAATTGTATTGATGATCTTCATCTCTTTGTTATAAGGTGTTTTTAGTTAATTAGTTGAGTTATCATTTGATAACTGGCTTTTTTTTTAATTGACTTTTTAATTATTTTAACAGCAGACTAAAAGTTTGTTTAATTTGATTTTTTTGACTTTTATGAGAGAAAAAGTGAAATGATTATAATTTGAATGTGATATTTTGTCTTATTGACTTATTTAGCCTATTTTATCTTTTATATTTTTTTAGCCAAAAAACCAATGCCAAACAGTAATTTCTTTGCTTTCTCAGCTTTAGTTTCATCTATGAAGCACGGGTACGGGTACAAGTACTAGTACTGGTATAATACGGATACGTTGATAAAATTCAAAAAAAATTAAGATACATGTATAACTTGGTACGCTTGTAAAAAAATATTTATTTTTAATTTAAAGTAATGCAAAAATTAATTAAATAGTTCAGTTTGTTAAGATTCAACCTACAATTAACATTTAATGCAAAAAGTAAATGTATAAATAAATAAATGTCAATATATTAAATAACTTACAAACTATAGTTTAATTTTAAAAAAATGATAAGCATAAAACTAAAAATAAAAAAGAAGTCTAGTGAAACGAGTTTTATCTCTATAGTAGAAGAAAATATTGTTTCAACTGAGGTACGGTACCGCTTGGATATATAGTAGGTACGTCATGGGTACGCCAAAAATTAAGAAGAAAAAAATTTGAATATGTGTTTTGTGTACCCGATATGTATTCAGAAATATTATACGAAATACCATACGCTGGTAAATACTTGATACGAGTACGACATGTCTTTCGAAATACCCATACTTCATAGGGTTTCACACATGATTTGCTGGGGTATATGCCAAAATATAGTTAGGATTATCCGCTTCGTCCAGTTCTAATGAAATTTTCCTTCCCTTTTTTGTTAATATTTCTCATGATGTATTTCATATCTACTCATTTGTTTTGCATTAATAAAATTTGTACAAGAAATTGTTAAGAATGTAAACGTCTTAATATAAATTTTTAGCGACTAACAAATTAAGATACGAAAATCTTGCTCTCTTTAAAAATTTTAAACGTCCCAAAATCGATGGAGCTAATCTTCTCATTTACCTGATCCCTTCCAAAAAACCAACTGTCGGCAAATTCAAGATTGTTTTTGAATTCAATCTAAATTTTTTCAACATCTAGGTTGATTTCCACTGTGCTATATGGTTTTATTTTGGGTAAATTACATTGAAATCTACTGAAGTTTTTGTTTAATATAAATTCTCCCTTTACATTTGAAAAATTACACTTATCTTCCTATTAGATTGTCCCGTAGCTTTTATGCATATAAAATAATAAAACAATACTGATATTTTGTTCATGTCATTTCAAGAGAAATAACAATCATTTTTTTTTTTTTTTTGGTTTAACTCATACAAAAAATTGAAAATTTTTTTATTTTTTGTTTTTTATTTATATTTTTATTGATTTTTTTAATATTTTAAGCAATTTTTTTATTTTATTTTTTAGATATACCTAATCTAGATATATTTAAGAAGTATAATATTTTGTATTTTTTTAAATTTAAAATTCACTAAATATAAAAATATAAAAATTCGGTAATACTGTAATAAATGTTAATGATGATGTTTGACAATATTGTAATAAATGTGGGTGAATAGACGTGAAAGAAAAATGATGGTGGAAATAAAAATGAAAAATTCTACTCATATATAAAAAATTATACAAAAAATATCATAAAAATATTGTAATAATGATATTGTTGTAAATATAAATCATATTTATGGATGTTTTGTTTTAAAGTAAAAGGTCACCATTAAACTATATCACTATGTTTACAAATTTTATATTTATATTTCATCACTCAATAATTATATGTTTAAGTAGAATTTAATGATGGACAGTTATAGAATGTAATCAAAATGATAGGAAGAAGAAACGGTAGGAAAAAAAAGAAAAATGGTCATTTAGAAAATTTTAGGTAAGGGTGTTCGCGGTTCGGATTTTGCGGATCGGTTTGGATCCATCCGCATCTATACAGTTTGGGGAAAAGACAACCCGCAATCGCCCGCAGTGCAGTTTGCGGATTGGACTTTTTTCTTCAAAAATTTATTTTTGAGTCTTTTTTTTTTTTTTTTTCCTATTTTGTAAATATTTATTTTGGGCCATTTTCTTTCCATTTTCTAAAATGCTCTAACATTAATAATTAATTAATTAAAACTTACAAAATTAAAAGTACAACAAAATCAATTCGTAAAATAAACAAATCATTCAAAATTTTAAATCAAATCATAAACTAACACAAGCACATATTTAAAATCCTAAACTAGAACTCCATATTCATTAAGAAATTTAAAATTTTAAATCACACTTTATCCGGGACAAGTTCAGTTATGTAACAATAATAATATGATAAGTATTTATTCAGTTTCAGTTGATATAATATTATTAACAAATGTAATGCTAAGTTCAAAGAATAAATGATGTTTTGTTTTGGGCAAAAATATCTAAGTGGGATATAGGAATGAAATCAATGGTTAAGATAAATAAATAAATAGATAAAAGTGAGGGCGGTTTCTTGCGCCGCAATCCGCAAATATGTCATATTTCAAACCGCATTTGCCCGTATTGTATTTGCGAAACCGCCCATTTGTATGAGGGTTGGGCGGTTTTTGCGGATCAGCTAAACCGTTGCCCACTCCTAATTTTAGGGCATAACATCAGCAATTTAGGAGACAGAATTTGTAATGAGATTACAAACCTCAGGGGAGAGAATGTAAATTTTCAAACGTGAGAAAAAAATCTGTATTAAATAGAAATTTCAAGGGATGTAAGTGTAATTTACCCATTTATTTATTTATTTAGCCTCCGTTTGAGAAGCTGGTTTTAAGGCTTTTTTGGCTAAAATAGTCACAACAAAACAAAATAAGCTTTCTAGTCTAATAAGATAAAACATCACATCTAACTCATAATCATTACATTCTTTCTCTCACAAAAAAACTAAAAAAGCCAAAAGTGCTTCCCAAACGAGACTTTTTAACCTTAGACTAAAATAGCCAAAAAAAATTAAAAAGTCAAAAAGTCAACCCACTTTCTAAACAAACCCTTAATGTTGGCCATTAATAATCTTTGGTTTCTATTTTTCTAAGCGCGCAATATTATTTACCAACACTTTCACTTACAATAATGTGATAAGAGAGTTGGATTTCATTTTATTGAGTATATAATAAATAAAAAATTAACACATATAATATATAATTGTAGATATACTTTATGAGTATTAAACAATTTTCTTTTCTAAGCTAATGGTTATTATGCGGCACACGAGGACCACCCACATTATTGTAAGTGACTACTAAATGGAAATCCACGCAGTACTCTTGAGGATGTCTATGCCAAAATGGTATTCCACCGTGGAATTTCCACGTACCAACAATCCCTCTCAAAGGTTCCACAATATGCTTTTTTTAAAAAATAAAATAAAAAAATAAAATAAAAATATTAGTTATATATATATATATATATATGTAGTAATGATTGAGACCTCACTCACACAAAACCCGAGCTCTACAAATCTGAACCACTTAAACCATCTCCAACGGTTCATCAAACCTGGCATCAAATTTGAAATTTGGTGAAAAAGACACTTTTTGAAGCTCCAACGGTTTCACTAAACTGGTATCAAATTGAGAATTGAACAAAAAAATCATCAAACTGAGAACATGATACAGATTTCAGCAAATTACTGTTTGTGACCGTTGGAGGAGAGGAACCGGTCAACCAGCCAATTGCACGGCCGGTTGACCAACCAGTCGATCACTAAAAGGTTCAAACAGTTCAAATGGGTAGGTTCAAACAATTCAAAAATATATATATATATATATATATATATTTTTGCCTTACCGGTCGACCAACTGGTCGACCACTAAAAAGTTCAAACAATTCAAAAAAAAAAAAAAAATTTTTTTTTTTGCCTTACCGGTTGTCCCTGGAGCAGATTTGATGAAAATCAACCATTGGAGCATTCTGTATCAGATTGAGAAAATGGTCATTTTTTTACTTAGATTTGATGAAAAATTAGGTGAACCGTTGGAGATACTCTTATGATGTGAACTCCACACATATATAAGTGGACCCCACACATACATAGATGACCAAAATTACTTTGGAAGTGTGAGAGTCATCCCCAAAGAAAATCCCAAACATTTTCCTATATAGATAGATATGAATCCCACACTCATATGTTTGGCTGTGTACATATCCCCCAAAAAAGACTTCAGTATTACTAGATATTTGATGTAATGATAGATGAGAAATTTAAAGATTTTATTTGAATTTTAAATTTATAGAAAAATTAATGGAGGAGAAATTTTAAAAAAAAAATTGTGAAATTTTTTTTTGTTTTATTTTATTCACAAATCCATCCACGTATGAGCAATCCTTTTAAAGGCTCGACCATGTGTTTATTTATAAAAAAAAAAAAAAAAAAAAAATACAAATGAAAAAAATATGAAAATGTTCAATGATATTTATTTATACACCTAAACACACATTTGTGAAGAAAGAAAATGTGTGATTCCCATATATATATATATATATATATCTGTGCATGTGGATACACACTTTTTTGGATGTAAATGATGTGAATTTACATTTTCTAAAAAAAAAAAAAAAAGGAAAGAAAAAAAAACTTCACAATATTAGTTGATATTTGATGGAACTATAAATGAGAAATTTTAAAATTGTATTCAAATTTTATGTTTATAGAGAATTTTTTTAAAAAATATGTTTTATTTTATTTACAAATCTATTATCTTTCATGTTCCATGCATAAATTTTTAGATAAATATAAAATCCAATCACACCATAAATAACAAGATGAAAAGGATCACTCAATGATTAGATGGAAAAAAAATAACAATAATGATAGAGAAGTCTAATTTTAGAGCTCTAAAGAGAGTTCTAGTGATGTGGTAAGAGGAAAAAAAATATTTAGACACACACATCACATCACATATGGGATCCACTCTTTACCATATCACTAGAGCTTTCTTTAAAGTTTCAAAATTAGAATTCACAATCTATATTCAAAAAATAATATTTACAAAATTATATGAGTAACTTTTAAGTGTGCAATGTATACCATATATAAATTTTCATAAATATACGTAAGTTATCTTACAAAATTGCTTAAATTTTCACAAATATAAGTAAGTTAACCCATATAAATTTAAAAATCACAACTTAAGTATATTTGTGAAAATTTACGTAATTTTGTGAAATAATTTATATATATTATAAGAATTTACATAAATACATATTGTATACACCTTATATTTATGTCTTATAAAGTATCACCACTATATTAGTAATAAATACAAATAATAAGTCATTTTAAATTAATGCAACAATATGATAAATGGGATAATAAACATTTTTATTATAGGGATTGGAATTGAACAGTCCAGTTTGGTTCTATTTTAGATTCATCTCAAATTCGAACTTATTAGTTTGTAAAGTATATAATTAAAAGGATCATTCATATAAAAATTAGTTTGATTGTATATTAATAGTCTCAAATCATATTTATTTGAAACAAAATAGACGAACTATTTTAAAATTTATATTATTTGCAAATTATGTAATCTAATCAAGTATTTATAAATACTAACTTTTGATTTTTTTATGAAAATATGTGTAAAAAAAATTAAAGAAGACAATATGACAATTTATAATGACTCTGGAGTAAAATTAAAAGTTGTGTCCCAAAAAAAAAAAAAAAAAAACCTTACACAAAGATCGGTTTGGATAGTCGAGATTTGGACGAATTGGGCAGGGTCAGGCTTCAGTCAATGTAGTATTAATAAAATAATAATAATAAATGTTAGGTATCATGAAAATTTTTTCATGAAAATAATCATGAAAGTTTTATGATCCTTGGATTACACTTAGAATAAAGCACCACACACTAATCAAGGTAATCTAATGATCGTAAATTTTTCATAACAAAATTTTCATGATCCCTAACTTTTCCAACATAATAATAATTGATTAAATCCACTACTTCTATGGTTCAGTATTTATTCCAACAACGTAACTTCTAACTGTTTGTCGTCCCAAGTATCCGTTCATATCCTCCTCCTCCTCCTCCTCCTCCTCCTCCTCCACCACCACCACCACCAACAACACTGACTTTATACCGCAACCACCGTACTTACAGACTGTTGTTGGACAGCCAAGATGGGATCGAAGCAGAACGATCTCGACGCACCTTCGCTGCAATCTGAATCACCACCACCTTTATCGCCTCAATCATCGGACAAACACATGGAGTTGAGTAGCAAACTTGAAACTATATTGTCCCACAAAGAGGTACCGCTGTTTCACCGCCTTCAAAGCGCTACTTGGATAGAATTAAAGCTACTGTTTAAACTCGCTGCTCCGGCGATTTTTGTATATCTGGTGAGCTTCGGCATGTCAACCTCCACCCAGATCTTCTCCGGCCACCTCGGCAATCTTGAACTCGCTGCCGCTTCTCTCGGCAACAACGGCATCCAAATGTTCGCTTTCGGTTTATTGGTATCAAATCGCTCTCTCTTTCTCTCTTTTTATATTACTCGTACGCAAACACAATATACGTATGCTTTGCTTGTACATATCAACCAATATTTACTAGCATGTGTTATGATAATTATTTACAAGACTGGAAAATATAAATATGATAATTATTTACAAGACTGGAAAATATAAATTACACATACGGTTTGTAAAAAATTCATTCAGTGTCATTTTGGTCATTACGTTTCTATTTTGTTAACTTTATCCTTCAAGTTTTCAGTTAAGTCAAATTGATATAATTTTAGACTATTACATAAATTAGAAACGAAATAATAATAATAATAATAAATTTAATATTTTTTAATTTTATCAATTTTGTTCATAATTTTTTTTTTAATTTGAATTAAATTATTCCAATTTTAAATGACAGTCTAAGTCATTAACAAAATAAAAATAAAAGTCTACGGTGATCGTTCAATTTTAGAATTAACTTTGCTGTATTCTCTTTCCCACTTGCACTCTTTTGTGTTTTCAAATGAGTAATTGTCACATATTTTTTTTGGTCCTTTTTTTAATGTACAAAACATTCAATTCAAAACTTTAGCGAACAAATGAAGTGGAAGAAAATACCAAAAAACAAGTATAGAAAGAACAAAAAATGGTCATTTTTTTGGAACTCAGGGCATTAATTTTGGCATAAGAAAATTAAAGATTAAATAATAATTCTAGCAATGAAAAACTTAAACATAAAAATACTCAAGAAAAATTTGTGTTTATTCCAATTTAACTCCTATATTGTAGAATTCACACTTAGAATAAATTTAAACTACACTTTATTTTTTAAATTTTTTATTTTTTCATTTAAATTATTAGTCCATGACATTACTAATATTAAATACAGGGGAAGTGATGGTTAGCAAATATGAGTAGAATAGCAAAGGGTTTCCCCATACAAAACTATATGCATATTTGTACAAGGGACAGGGTAAATTTGGGGTTCTTCTTAATAAGTGCTATAATTATTTTGAATTGTTTTAGTGAAATGTTATCTCTTTTTCTTTTTTTTGGATCAACAAAAATAAACTTAAATCTTTTACATCTTATATCAATAAAGATAGATAAAAGCAGAATAATATCATAGTGAGCCTTACTCATCCTAACTAAGTTGGCACAAGAAAAGCCACCCAATGATATGCTTATACTTGCCAAAAGTTAGTTGAGAAGAACTAAACCAACAGACGCACCACAGACAGAGACCAAAACAAAGGAACCAAACAGCAGAAAGAAAAAAAAGAAACTAACCACAATAAACAAAAGCAAATACAATAAACAACCACTTCTCATAGCTCCTAGATAGACTTCAAATTATAAAGCAAATCATTGACTGAAAAATCCACCCCCTTAATATGATACTTCACCAAAAGAGCCATGTGCAACTTAATAGACTCACAAATTTCACACTAGTTAACCACTGATCCAACAAACTCGATTTCATTCCTGGCTTTCCACACAAACCACATAACCACAGATGGCAAGGCTTTCCACATACACTTGACCATTTTCTTAAATCTTAAAGCCACTCCACTAATCCAACAGGCACTAATCCAACAGCGGATTAAAGCCACTCCACCAATCCAACATCATTTTCTCCTTTAGAAATTGTATGATGAGGACAAAAATATATGTCACGTCTTGATTGTGCTCTTCCTTTCTTTACTTTGCCAAAAAAAAAGAAAAGAAAACAAAACGCTTGGATATATATAGGTTTATTTTGAAAAGTTGGTTAAAAGTAATTTTTTTGACTTTTTTGAGTCGCATTACCTCTCATTTTTTGGGGGGGGGGGTATGATTTTTCAATAAAAGCTAAAAACATATTAAAAAAAATGATTTTTCAACTTACTTCTCAAAATAGGTCGTGTAGATAATACCATTCATAAAGATGTGATCCCCATATCCTAACCTTCTTGTGTTTCTTGGGGGTTTTTGTTTGATCAAATTTGATTAATCAGTGTACCAATGTGAATTCAATAGTTGAGTTTGACCCATCGCCTTGGATTTCATTTCGATTATTTGTTGTGTTTAATTTTTTTGGGTTTCTATAGGTAGATTTATATTAATTTGATAACATCTCTCTGTAATTTATTATGCTGGTTTTTTTAAAAAAAAATAAAAATAAATAGATGGCAAGTAATTATTTCAAAAGTAGCCAATTTAATTTTTTAATAAAATCAAGTGATCTATAATTGTTGAATCAAGTTTTTCAAAAAAATTATTTATGATTTACACGCTGAAGCTTAAAAAATTAACGAAATAACTGATCAAAGTAGAGTACATAATGCACCTCATTAAGCAAGCTGGAATAGTATCCTGTTTCTTTCTTCGTTTTTATTTTGGGACCAATACCCTTGCTCCAGTCTAGCAATTCGATTCAAGGGACCAGTTAAAGGGGCATTAGCCTACTTCGGTCCATTTTAGTAATTTAAATGGTTCATTTCTTAACATTTTTTGAATAGATCATTCATATAAAAAATAATATTGATCAAACATTTGTATCTATACAATCGGATTGCATTTGAATTTTAAAAGCATACAGTAAGTATAATTTTAATAATAGATTGACAATGATTTTATTGTAAAACAAATTTAATCTAATTATATAACTAATTTGCTCGACAAATATTTAAAAATAAATAATTTGAATTAACGAAATGCCCTATGGGTAATCCAATAGGTTGATGAACTGGCCCATTTTTATGTGGTTTGTTTGTTTGTTTTTTTCCGTCTTTTAGGTACGTGTGAAGTGGTATTTTTTGGAAGATTATTAAGTATTCCCAAATTTTCAGTATAATCTGTTCAATTATTTAGAGTTTTATATGTTACTCTCAGTACACTATAATTTTTCTCAAATTACCCTTCAAGGTAACCCCTAAATAAGAACAAAATCACTATGTTCAGACTTACAATGCCAAACAATATATTTTGGTTCGGACTTTCAGATCTGAACAATAATGGTGTTAAACAAGCTGAATATTCATTTTTAAGAAAAAAATGCAAATGTGAATACTTACCTCATTTTGGTGGATTGTTTCAAAAAACTATTTTTATTATTATTCTCATCTATTATTTGATTTTGTTCAAACTTTTTTTTATTCGCAAGGATAAGAAACAATGATATTGATAATAGTAAGTTTTGGTAGAGTAGTTTGGAGATTTGGTGTGAGGGGGAAAAAGAAGAGAAAATAATTGAAACTTAGAGAAGAAGGTGAAACATGCATATATAAGTAGGGTGTACCATAAGAAAAATAAAATAATATTGTATTTTAAAATTTAATATGTATTATCTTTATTAATAACCTACATTAAGATATAATAGAGATTAAAATTTTAAATTTTTAATTAGAAATGTTTAATTTTTTTTTTGACGTAAATAGAATCCCCGTACTTTTCACGTAAAGAATGACTTTTCAAAATGTACAGGAAATAAATACACCTTCTCGTATAATCCTGTTGATCAAGCCTGCACTCCTCCGTACGTCATCGTTCTGCAACCTGAAAACACACACGTGAGCTGGCCGGCGGGTGTGTGCCGGAAACCTCTCCGATGCCTAAGTCAGTCAACAAGACAAATAGGCAAAAGCTCTATGTATTCAGGGAGCAAAGTTGTGTTACCTCTCCAAAGGTGATATTGGTGAGCTTTTATAGGTTTCGTGTGACACAATCCTAGTAGGACTCTTACTTCTCCACGTAGAGTCCTCCTAGGATTCATACTCCTGAGAGATAATGCTTCTCTCAACACCCCCCTCACTGCTTAAACCAAGTGAGATGGTTTTACCACAGCCGAACTACCTTACGACCGAAGTAACATTGCCATGTCAGACTAACCGGAGTGACCAACTTATACGCTAGTTCGGCCCTGCCTTACCGTCTTCTACCTCGGCTTCCCACACCACGACCGAGCTATCCATAGAAGATACTTGCCGAACTAACTCAGAACAGTCTGGAAGATAACTTCTCTTACTTCGGCTAGAAGACTCAACCGGGCTAACCGTAGCGCCCTCCTGAACCGATATACAACATTCTTCCTTGACCGGGCTAATCGCGACCGAGATAACACACTTCCGCGACCGGACTACTTGAATGAGGCCTTTTTACTCTGCTTTTCATACTTCGGCCCACACCGGCCCATTACTTAGCCTGCCCCAATTTACCTGTATAAATTACCCTCACAATTGCCCCTTAATTCCATCTGCGCAGCATGATAGGGATTACCTGTCTATAAATCGAGCTAAAGTTTTAGCTTATCCAGCCGGGCTACAATCCTTTAGCTATTCCGGCCGAGCTGAAAACCTTCTAACTTCTCCAACCGAGCTAAAAACCTAAGCCGAGCTGTGCACGTCCGGTCAAAACGTCGTTTCAATCATAGAAACTGAATCGATTGCCCTTTTAGTGACACGTGGCAGCCTTTGATTGGCCAATCACAGTTGTCGTGCCGTTCTTCGTACTTCGCGAATTTGAACAGTTCCCGCCTTTTGCCCCTTCTCTTTCCACAAAACAAACAAACCCTCTGTCTGTGAATCATTCACTAAACTGTTCACTTCTCTTCTTGGGCTGTACTTTGCGGTTCTTCATCCTTGCATCTCTGAAGTTTGTGTTTTGATTTCGTTCGATTCAACCTCATTCTTCTCCCTTTCTACCAAGTTAGTATCATGAATTTATTTCTTTTTTCGTTTGTTTTCTGCACTTTGCTCAATCTCATGTGGTCTGTTTGGTGTTTTTACAAAACACTTTTCATGCTTAGCTTTGTTTCTGGAAAGAACTTCGTAAGAACCTCTTGAATATCAAGTAATAGTTAGTAGAACACTCATTTGATCGATAAAACACATCCAACCGGACTAGGAAACTGTTTTTGCTTATATAAAGATTTAGGTAGATTGGAACCGATTGTACATATCACAGTAGTTTCAAGAGGTCTCCATCTGATTCACACTAGCCAAAATAAAAACGCACCGAACTAGAAGTCTAAGCCCTCAACCGGACTAAGCTTCGGGGCTAAGCCAGCTTTCTTAGTTTCTAAACCGGACTCAGAAAGCTGTCCCTTGAAGCATAACCGGAGTAACAAAACCCATAGGTAGAACCGAGATAACCAAAATGACTTGCCGAGCTGAGATAACAAGCACCTTGCTGAAACCGAGGTAAATCCTGTTAGCACCCTATGCAGCCGAAGTTAGGCTTCCTTTTCTTGCTTTGTTTTTGTAGCACGGTCAATGATCTGTGCTTAACCCCTTTGTTCTTCCACTTTGCAGACTTTAGGTGCCCAAGCCATTCTCCTTGAAGGCTCGATCGAGCTTCTGAGCACAACTACTTCAACCGAAGTAATTTATTCTTAATTTATACAATAAATTGGGAAGTATAGGTTTTTAGTAGAAACCCCAAGAGGCTTAGCCGAATTCCGCAAGGAATACAATATTCCCGCCGATGTCAACCTTACCCTAGCCGAACAAGATGTTGACCCATGGGGCAACGAAGGCTTTGTCCCCTTTACCATTCAGTCAATAATAGAAACCGGACTACGATTTCCAGTCCAACCACTAATCTGTGAGTTTCTTAGGCAAACCAGACTATGCCCAACCCAACTCTTCACCAATACTTACCGAATCATAATGGGAATAGCCGAACTGAATCGCCAAACCGGTCTCAACCTAGGATTAGCCGAAATATTTCACCAATACTCCATAGGATCGAAAGATGACGGCTGGTGCTATTATTTGAGAATACGCCGTGACCGAGAGAAAATAATTAAAGATATACAGGACAAAGACCTAAATGATGATGATTTCTTCTGGGTGTCTGGGAACTTCAAGGACCATCAAGCCCAGATTCCTGGCCGAAGAATAAATTGGAAAAAAGGAGAACCCGGCATACATACTTCGGTTTCAATTCATCCTTTTCTTTTAATTCGGTTTTCATTCTGAACCGGACTAACAGTTGTCTTCTTTTGCAGATAAGGCCCATCTTCTATCGAATTACGGCTACCCCAACCTAGGTATTCTGCGCACCGCACTACGGGTTAAAGAAAGAAGTTGGGCTAAATTGCTAAACTTCGAACCGACATACCGATACAGCGGTCGCCGAAAAGCGAGGGTGACTGACTTTCTTCTTGAGGAAGCACCGCAACCGGACCCCTCCTTGCCCGAAATCAACCTAATACCTCTCACAGCCGAACAAGAAATGGCAAAAAGAAACCGACTGAAGGCATTACTGACCGCAACAAACCCCGCCGAAGTACCACAAGCCGGCCAGACCATTGAGACCGTGGTGGCCCTTCCATCCCAACGGCCATCCTCATCTCGTCCGCACAAGCGTGCCCGGACTGGACAAACCGAACAACGACTTGCGGATGAGGATGAGACCATTTTGCCACCAAGCCCCCCTCCAAGTCCTCAACGAAGCCCACAACCGGAGCACTTCGACCGAGGCGCCTCCTCCAGATGGGTTTCCAGTCTCACCTTCAACAACCGAGATATACTGGCTTCGGATTCGGTTGTCGCCGAGAAGGACCACTTGATGGCTTTCAATCTAGCCAAGAGTGTGTGCCTTCCAAAAGACATGGAGCACCACTCCAAGCAGCTGAATACCGAGCTGAAGTCCATCCGGTCTTCGACCAAGTCCATGATCCTGGTAAACAGCTCTCTACTTTCTATGTAATTTTTTTTCCAACTTTCAGTTCGGCTAAAGTTACTTCTCCTTTGCAGGCCATCCAGAAAAACCAAGTTACACACAGGAGGGTCATGGAACTTAGGAAAAGTACCAGGGAGGCCATGGCAGAGGCCGAAACAAAAATGGACGAACTGGAGGAGGCAAGAAAACAACTCGCCGAACTCCTGTCCGAGAACGGTCGGCTGACCGAGCTTGCTAATTCGGTTGAGGCCGAAAAGCAGAAGGTTGCCAACGAGGCAAAAGACAAATACCTGCGCCTTTTGGCAAAGATTGAGAAGAAAAAAGACACGAGATAAACCAATTGAAGGAGGGCATCAAGAAAGCCGAAAAACAAGGCTTTAAGAAGGCCGAAGACGCATACACCCTCCAGTGCAACGCAGCCAAAGATTTATTCTTCAAATGTGGCTGAAGGAGTGCGGTGGAGAAGCTCGGTTGTTCGCCGACACCGAGGTCTACAATCCTCCACCGTACTCCATTCCGGCTTCGCTTTCGCAATACGCTGCCGATCGTCAAAGGCAATTTCTCGAGGATCTGACAATGATGAAGATGATGATGAAGATTCTGATGAAAATGAGCCAACTTTCACCCCGGCCGTTAATGAACAACCAAATGATCAAACAGTTCGGTTGGAGCCTGTCATTGAAGACCTAACGGATGAGCTGCTAACTGGCAGAACGCAACCAACTGAGACCGAGGTTCAAGCTGAAACCGAGCTCCCAGCTCAAACCGTGCTCCCAGACGACACCGGACTTCGAACAGTTGCTGATGGTGATTTTGATGCAGAAATTGATGATCTCTTCAACTGATTTTCTTTTTTCTTTCTTCTTTTCTTTTGTTTGAAACTTGTAACCGGGCTGCGGCCCCTCAATTGTACTGCCTTTTATACTTTTAATAAAAAATCTTCTTCTGTGCTCCAACTCTTATTTCGGTTTTATTACCTGTTTGATCATGCTTGCACTTGTAATGAATTTTCCACGAACTCATTTGTTGTACTGTGATCTCGGTTTTAGTTATCTAACTTACTAGCCAACCACTCTTCAGCCGATATAGCTACTTCGGTTGAAGAGTATCCAGTGTTGGTTTAATCCAGCCAACCACTCTTCAGCCGATATAACTACTTCGGCTGAAGAGTACAAAGAGTTGGTTTAATCCAGCCAACCACTCTTCAGCCATACACTTACTTCGGCTGAAGAGTACAAATAGTTGGTTTAATCCAGCCAACCACTCTTCAGCCATTCCCATACTTCGGCTAAAGAGTAACAAGAGTTGGTTTAATCCAGCCAACCACTCTTCAGCCATTCCCATACTTCGGCTGAAGAGTAACAAGGGTTGGTTTAATCCAGCCAACCACTCTTCAGCCATTCCCATACTTCGGCTGAAGAGTAACAAGAGTTGGTTTAATCCAGCCAACCTCTAAGTTGGTTTTTCCAGCCAACTTAGAATAAAGTGTTTGGTTATTCCGACCAAACGTCTTGCAGCCTGGATCCTTATCTGGGCTTAGGAGGGGGGTCATAGTTTGTTATTCCGGCCAACTATGTTTACGATGCTACTAACTTACTAAAGCTACTTTCTACTGAAAACAATTATGCTGAAAATAATCGACTGTTTTATTGAGAAAGTAAAAGATTACACATGCTCAGCCAACCTCTAAGTTGGTTTTTCCAGCCAACTTAGAATAAAGTGTTTGGTTATTCCGACCAAACGTCTTGCAGCCTGGATCCTTATCTTGGGCTTAGGAGGGGTCATAGTTGGTTATTCCGGCCAACTATGTTTACGATGCTACTAACTTACTAAAGCTACTTTCTACTGAAAACAATTATGCTGAAAATAATCGACTTGTTTTATTGAGAAAGTAAAATATTACACATGCTTAAAAAAAAAGCTAAAAATAAAACAACTTAAGATTGGCAGTGTTCCACAGCCTAGGAATTGCTTTGCCGTCCTTATCTTCCAAGTGGTATGCCCATTTGCCTGCTAATCCGACCACTTTGTAAGGTCCTTTCCAATTAGGCCCCAACTTGCCATCTCCTAGAACCAAGGTGTTTCCTATCACTTTGCGTAGTACCCAATCTCCGATCTTGAACTGCCTTGGATGCACTATTTTGTTATACTTTCTGGACAATTCTTGTTGGTAGGCGGCGATGTGAACCAATGCCCTGTCTCTTCTTTCTTCCGCAAGGTCAAGCTCTAATGCTATGGCTTCGCCATTTAAGTCTGGATCAAAGTTCTCGCTCCGAATTGTGGGGAGGCCGATTTCTAATGGGATGACTGCTTCCATGCCATAAGCTAAGGAGAATGGTGTTTCTCCTGTTGATCGACGAGGCGTGGTACGGTAAGCCCATAAAACATGAGGGAGCTCTTCTGCCCACTTGCCTTTAGCTTTCTCTAACCTTTTCTTCAATCCATCCAAGACGACTTTATTTGATGCTTCTGCCTGGCCATTTGCTTGGGGATACGCCGTGTGTAGAATTGTAGAACTCTATCTTGTATTCTTCACAAAAGCCTCTGAAAATTCTACCGTCGAATTGAGTGCCGTTGTCTGAAATTAGTGCCTTTGGTATGCCAAAGCGAGTGATGATATTCTGCCAAACAAACTTCTTCACATCTTTTTCCTTGATTGATGCCAAGGCTTCTGCTTCCACCCACTTTGTGAAGTAGTCGGTTGCCGCAAGGAAGAACTTCCTGTTGCCTGGTGCTGTTGGAAGTGGCCCTACTATGTCTAAGCCCCACATTGCGAAGGGCCATGGGCTAGTGAGAGGTAAGAGTTCTCTGGCAGGTTGGTGTATTTGGTGCGCAAACTTCTGACACTTCTCGCACTTTTTGACATACTTCTCTGAGTCTGCTTGCATGTATGGCCACCAGTATCCTTGTGAAATTGCTCGGTATGCCAATGATCTTCCTCCTTGATGGCTGCCGCATACCCCCTCATGTATTTCGAACAGGAATGCTTCTACTTTGCTGGGGTGTACACACTTTAGGTAAGGTCCTGAGAACGACTTCTTGTACAATGCCAAGGATGGAGAGAGCCAAAATCGCTGTGACTTTGCTCTTATTCTGTTGGCTTCTTTTTTATCTTCCGGTAAGGTGCCGTCTTTCAGAAACAATATGATGGGATCCATCCAAGAAGGGCCTAACTCTGCACAACATACTTCTTCTGCTTCTGGGTCTTCAATGCTTGGTCTAGGCAGGTAGTCGATCAGTAGTGGGTGAGGGATGGAGGTATCCGCCATTGAGGCGAAGCCTGCTAGTTCGTCGGCTCTGCTGTTTTCTTCTCTGCCGATCTACTCTATCCTGACCACTTTAAACTTCTTGATCTCAGTTCTGACCAGCTCTTGATACTTAGCCATTCTGTCATCCTTTGCTTCGTAGTCGCCAGAAATTTGGTTTACCACCAGCTGTGAGTCACTGTAAACCATTAGCTCGGTGGCCTTCATGAAGAATGCTGACTTAAGTCCTGCAAGAAGCGCTTCATACTCCGCTTCGTTGTTTGATGCTGGGAAGCCAAGGTTGATTGCCTGCTCCACTACTAGGCCGTCTGGAGAGATGAGGACTATGCCAAGTCCTGCTCTATGCCGGTTGGATGCTCCATCCACGAAGAGCTTCCACATTTCTCCAACGAACAACTTCCAGCAAGTGGAGGGATCAGATGATGCCTTGGGATCTTCCATGTTGCTGGTGTCTTCTACAAGGTCCAGATTTGCTGTCTGCCCTTGTTTTCTGTTTGTACCAAGTCTTTACTTGTTGGTGAGTCTTGACTTGGTGTAGCATGGTACCTCTGAGTTCCTTGCTTCGCTTTGGTTTGCCTTGGCGTCTGGCTGAGTATCCTGTACTAGGGGTTGCGCTATTCCGGCGTCAACTTCCCTCCGTAGTTTGGTTGTTTCAGTCAGGTCGACTGGGCAGATGTGATGACTTCCTGGTGTGAATTCTGCGACAAAATCTGCCAATGCTTGAGCTTTTATTGCTGTCCTGGGTTGGAACTTGATGTCGTATTGTCCCAACTCGACTGCCCACTTCAGAATTCGCCCAGAAAAGTTCGCCCTTTCAAATAAAGCCTTTAATGGGAAGGCTGTGAGTACAACTATGGTGTGGGCGTGAAAGTAATGCGACAACTTCCTTGAGGCCATCATCAAGGCCAATGCTAGTTTCTCCAGTGGCAAGTACCTTGTTTCGGCGCCCAGTAATGTCTTGCTGACATAGTAGATGGGCAGGTGTTGAATTCCTTCTGCGCGGACCAACACTGCGCTAATTGCGTGCTGTGAAACTGCCAGGTACAATAAGAGTTCTTCTCCAGGGATTGGGGTTACAAGTAGTGGTGGAGAAGACATGTACTCCTTCAAGCTTTCCAGAGCTCGGTCGCATTCGTCGTCCCACTCAAACTTGGCCTTCAGTGCATGGAAGAATGGTCGGAGTCTGTTTGACGACCGGCTTATGAACCGGTTGAGCGCAGCCGCCATGCCAGTGAGATGCTGTACTTCCTTCACTGAGTTTGGCCTCTCCAGATCCTGTATTGCTTTGATCTGAGAAGGGTCCGCTTCTATACCTCTGTTGGTCACCAAGAAGCCTAGGAATTTGCTAGATCCTACTCCGAACGCACACTTCGACGCGTTGAGGCGTAACTTATGCTTCTTCAGGATCTCGAACATCTCACTAAGGTCCTTGAGATGGTCATTCTCATCTTTGCTCTTGACCACCATATCGTCTATGTAAGCCTCCATTGTTCTACCTAACAATGGCTCAAACATCTTGGTGACCATTCTTTGAAATGTCGCCCCTGCGTTCTTCAGGCCGAAGGGCATGACCTTGTAGCAGTACAATCCTCTTGGAGTTGTGAAGGATGTGACCTCCTGGTCTGGTTCATGCATGGCGATTTGGTGGTAGCCTCTGTATGCATCCAGAAAGTTAAGTCGGTTGTGCCCTGCCGTTAAGTCTACCAGTTGATTTATCCTTGGTAGAGGAAAGCTATCTTTTGGGCACGCTTTATTGACCGTTTTGTAGTCGACGCAGACGCGCCACTTGCCATTCTTCTTTGGCACTACGACGGTGTTGGAGATCCATCTTGGGTAGTGCACCTCTCTGATTGCCCCAGCCTCTAGCAGGTTTCCTACTTCTTCTGCCACTATTTCGGCATGGTGGAGTGCCGATCTGCGGGTGCGCTGAATGATTGGTCTGGCAGAAGGGTAGACGTTGAGTTGGTGGCAGATGAAGTTGGGATCAATGCCTGGCATGTCGTATGGGGTCCAGGCGAACACTTCGATGTTGGAGGTCAGAAATTTCAAGACCTCCAATCTCTCAGTGCTGGACAACGACGAACCAAGCAAAAGAACTTATCCGGGTTCTTTTCATCTATTCTGACCTCCACTAAGTCCTCTACTGCTTTCTGACTAGCCGCCTTGCCAACATCTGCGAATAGTTCATTACTCTCAGGTTCTTCCACCGAATGAACGTATCCTTTGGTAGCGCGGCTGTCGTTCACTGTGATAAAGCACTGCTTCGACATGATCTGATCTCCATAAACTTCTTCTATCACTCCGGTGTCGTTGGGAAACCGCATTACTTGGTGGTAGGAGGACGCCACCGAGCGCATGGCATGCAGCCATGTTCTACCCAAGATAATGTTGTAGGTAGAGGGGACTTTCAACACCCAGAATTCCACTTGTTTCGTCACACTCCCTGCTCTGATTGGGAGGATATTTTGCCGACGGGCCATTCTAGCATGGAGTTGAATCCGATCAGGGGAGATACGGCAGGTGCCAAGTCTTTATCTTGTAGCTTCAATTGTTTGAACGTTCTCGTAG
>JAPPVO010003938.1:0-19302 GCA_030407325.1 Camellia japonica | reverse complement strand
CGAACCCCACATCGAGTGTTTCTTTTGGTTTGTTTTGATTTTGTGTATATGTCTCGTATATGTATATATATTTTGTTGCATATCCTATCACACGAGTGGCTTGGGTTCAATGGTTAGGCCCACTGGTTGAAGAGTGAGAGGCTGAGCCTGAGGTCAGGGGTTCGAACCCACATCGAGTGTTTCTTTTGTTTGTTTTGCTTTTGTGTATATATATGTCTCGTATATGTATATATATTTGTTTGCATATCTTGTCATAGTCATAAGAGTAGAGTGGCTCAGTGGTTGAGTCCTCGGAGGCCAAGCTTGAGGTCAGGGGTTCGACACCCCGTATCCTATGTCCTTGCATTGTGTGTTTTTCCTTTCTTTTTACGTGTTTTGCGTATGTGTGCTAACGTCAGCAAACGGAATATGCCTTCTCAGTAACGGCATCTTCCCGCTAACGGTTGCAAATGGAATATTCTATGTCTGTGTATATATCCATATATATTTGTGTATAGTCCGTATATGTCTGTGTCATATATATGTGTATATATACTGTATATGTCTATGTCTGTGTATAGGTCTGTTATTTGTCTGTGTATATTGCCGTATTCGTATGTATTTTGTTTGTACATGGTATATGTATACGGCATTTGGTTCGAACATACAATTCCTTCTTTCATTCTATGCATCTATCACACAATAATCTCACCTCATGCACCTACCACATAAATATCAATTTCAATCGCCCTGCTTTGGGCACCGCACTGCTTTGTGCATCAATTTCAATCGCCCTACTTTGGGCACCGCACTGCTTTGTGCATCAATTTCAATCGCCCTGCTTTGGGCACTGCCCTGCTTTGGGCATCGCACTGCTTTGTGCATCAATTTCAATCGCCCTGCTTTGGGCACCGCACTGCTTTGTGCATCAAATTCAACTGCCCTGCTTTGGGCACCGCACTGCTTTGTGCATCAATCGCCCTGCTTTGGGCACCGCACTGCTTTGTGCATCAATTTCAATCGCCCTGCTTTGGGCACCGCACTGCTTTGTGCATCAATTTCAATCGCCCTGCTTTGGGCACCGCACTGCTTTGTGCATCAATTTCAATCGCCTGCTTTGGGCATCGTACTGCTTTGTGCATCAAATTCAACCGCCCTACTTTGGGCACCGTACTGCTTTGTGCATCAATCGCCCTGCTTTGGGCACCGCACTGCTTTGTGCATCAATTTCAATCGCCCTGCTTTGGGCACCGCCCTGCTTTGGGCACCGCACTGCTTTGTGCATCAATTTCAATCGCCCTGCTTTGGGCACCGCCCTGTTTTGGGCACCGCACTGCTTTGTGCATCAGTTTCAATCGCCCTGCTTTGGGTACCGCACTGCTTTGTGCATCAATTTCAAACGCGCTATCTTGCGCATCGCACCATCTTGTACACTCCCAGGGTCTAGGAGACCTTAAATCCTCTAAAGGTGCAATTCCTTTGGTGTTTGTCGTGCATGAACGACTTCAATCGGCCTGGAATAGTCACCTGACTGTGTTTGTAATGAGTTCCTAGGAGATCAACTGAGACGGTGGAAACTAGAGTTCGAATGGCGATGCCTAGAACGCAAAAGGTTTGGGATTTCCGAGACTAAAGTCTGGTTTAAATACCCAGAGGTGTATCCCCGGCTTGAAATCTGTATGGCAGCCCCATAGGTTGAGATAGCTTGTATGCGCCTCAACTCTGGAAACTGAACCAACCTAGTCTGTCACCCTGTTGGAGAATAGGGAAAGTTGCAAACATAGCCAGCACTCCATGACAATGCTTGTATAAATCATGATTTTTCAAACAACCATTGTTGTTCTCCTTGGTTAAAACCTTCCCTCTCTCCGTATGAAATACGTTGAGATACGCTTGTTGGTTACACCATTGTCTTTCTCCTTGGTTAAAACCTTCCCTCTCTCCGTATGAAATACATTGAGATATGCCTGTTGGTTACACCATTGTCTTTCTCCTTGGTTAAAACCTTCCCTCTCTCTGTATGAAATACGTTGAGATATGCCTGTTGGTTACACCATTGTCTTTCTCCTTGGTTAAAACCTTCCCTCTCTCCGTATGAAATACGTTGAGATATGCCTGTTGGTTTCACCATTATTGTTCTCCTTGGTTAAAACCTTCCCTCTCTCCGTATGAAATACGTTGAGATATGCCTGTTGGTTACGCCATTGTTTTTCTCCTTGGTTAAAACCTTCCCTCTCTCCGTATGAAATACGTTGAGATATGCCTGTTGGTTACCCCATTGTCTTTCTCCTTGGTTAAAACCTTCCCTCTCTCCGTATGAAATACGTTGAGATATGCCTGTTGGTTACACCATTGTCTTTCTCCTTGGTTAAAACCTTCCCTCTCTCCGTATGAAATACGTTGAGATATGCCTGTTGGTTACGCCATTGTCAAGCATTCTCCTTGGTTAAAACCTTCCCTCTCTCTGTATGAAATACGTTGAGATACGCCTGTTGGTTACACCATTGATTTTCTACCGGGTTAAAACCTTCCCCCTCTCCGTATTAAATATGGTTAGGTATGCCTGTTGGTTACACCATTGTTGTTCCACCCCGGTTAAAATACAGTCAGGTGCGCCTGTCTGTTTACAGCACCCCTTTTCCTCTCGCGTGAGACGCGTTAGGTCTTTGATTCACTCGGTTAAAAACATCAGGTGCGCCTGTTGTTTACACCATCTTTCCTCCTTTCGCGGGAGACGTGTTAGGTTGTTGATTACTCTTAGTTGAGGTCATCCCTCTCTTGCATGATCATAAGTTTTTTCAAAAAATAATTGGCTTCGCGAAACGTGTAAGTCCAACCTTCAAACTGCATTTTGAGCATGTCACTTGCATTCTGCCCCTGAACTACGCTGGTTTGATTCCTTGCAAAGGGATACGTAGGCAACTTTCGGGTTCAACCACTTGCATTACATCTGGTTTGTTTGCCCAAGTGTTACGGCCTTGTCAAAAGGGTCGTCTTCGGGCTTTCACATTCACTCACGTCATTTCATGACTTCGAGCTCTGTCAAAGAGGGGCAACTGTAGACACCCCATTTTGACAGGCCCTAAGACTTGGGCATTTTATTTTGACCACCCTCACCAGAAAAATCAAATTGAAATTTTAATCCCGAAACTCACCCATTTTGGTCAAATTAAAATATTTTTGTGTGTTTGTACAAATTTTTAGGTGTGTTTATATAAATTGGTATGTGATATTTGATAAAAAAAAAATAATAAAAAGAAAAAAAGAAAAAAATAGAAAATAAAAAAAAAAGAGAAAAGAAAAAGAAAGGTAATGGGTGGTGGTGCACAATATTTTAATAGGATCATGTGATGGTTTAGTGGAGAAAATTAAAAACCAAATATAAATGGCTAGTGGATGGAGTGGGTGATATAAAAAAAAAAAAAAAAAGAGCAAGAGAAAGGAGGGGGAGGGGACAGTTTTTCGGTGGGAAAGGATTTTAGAGTGAGTGGGGAATATAGAAAAAAAAAAGGGGGCATCATATTGGAGCAGGTGAAGACAATTTTGAAAAAGAGAAAGGAGGGGAGTGGTGGTGAAATATGATGAGGGGTCTGTAGTGGAGGGTTTGTTTTAATATATCTTTCCATTCATTACAGTTGGAGGGGGGAGACATGATTCACACATTGCCAGACAGATACAGATTGACACGGCAGCAAGGCAAAGACATGCACTAGTTCTCTCTCTGCTCTCTAGGACATGCACATACACAAAGAGACCTCTCTCTCTCTCTTCTCTCTCTCGGGGTGGGTTCTCCACAGAGGTGGTGATCTCTCTCTCCTTCCACAGACATCACACAGAGGCATATATGTGATTCATATACGGCCGCAGCTGGGGGGAGAGGGGAGGAGCGACACACACGGCCTCTCTCTCTCTCTCTCTCTCTCAACCTGGTCTCTCTCTCTCGGTTGGAGTTTGAAGAATAAACCCATACACTGTAACACACACACACCCAGTACACCATACACCCACACACGGCATGCACACCACCACCACCAGCACACACACTGATCTCTAACACACACCAAGCACACACCCACAACGGCACTGCTAACGCACCATACCACCCTTGATCACAGCTCTCCCTCTCGGCACTCATAGCATACACAGACTCAGCCACCCACGCACACGGCACACTCAGTCACCATACACCTCTCACTCACGGGAGACACACACCATACACCCACAGACCATGCACAGCACTGCTAACACACACACCCAGTACACCACACCACGCCAAACCTATGCACACAGACACCACACAATAACACACACCATTCATACACAGCACACACATGCACACAAGAGCTTGACCACAGTGCACACACACATTGACACACACCATACACACAACACCAATTTCATCTTCTCATCCACCACCCATCCATACATAACACACACCCAGCACACAACGCAGGGGAGATCACTCGGCACCTCACTCACTCTCCTATCATACAGCATACACACATACACACACACATGGATACATGCTGCACACACGGCACACATGCAGGAACACATGCACACAGTATAGAGATAGACAGAAAACCCATCAAACCCCTCTCTCTCTCTCTCTCTGCGTGCTGTAAGTGGTGATCGGCAAGGGGGGGAATGGTAACAAAATAATTTCAGAGAGAGAAAAGGTGGTGAGATGAGAGGAGGTGGGTGTGTTTTCTGGAAGAGGATTCATTGAGATTGAAGGTGAGTGCAATGGATATTTGTGTGTAAAAGGTTCATGGCCTGGGGTATTCCAAACTCTTTACTGTGATCATGATCAAGTATGCGGATATGATGGAAATGAGGATTTGGTTTCATTAGGGAAGCATGAGGAGGCCATTGTCAAAATTAACAAATGATCTTTGCTAGTTGATAAATGGCCGGGTTGTAAAACTTTTATTTTTTTTTATTTTTGAGTGTTTTGTGAGATTTTTTATTTTATTTTATTATTCCTCTCTCTCTCTCCTTCGGATATGTAATAATTCAGGTGTTGTAATAATTCCCCCACCCCGCTTCTTTCTATCCCATTCTTTAATCGCTTTCCCTAACTGTGTGTATGTATATATCTGACATGCCATGCATATCCATGCTTTACCTTTATGTCTCCTGCATTAAGATTCGGCTGTATTTACATGTGTGGATTTAATCAAATCTTCTGTGATTCTGTGCGCTACCTCATGTTATTGAGATGATTCACATGTCATATCTTAGAAGCCGAATCTTTAGCTGCATCTCATGAGTGAATTGTATTAGGATTCTGTATATAAGATCATGCATATTTTACTAACCTTGTTTTGTAGTTGTTCGAGGGACGTCGGTCAATCTGTGAGTTTTTATGCTTTAGCATCCCTTTTGTGTGTGATTTTCTTATTATGTTTAGCATCCTACCATGAGGCTAATTGATTAAATTGAAACTGTTTGAATGCCTGTGGATGAAGGCTTGTTACCTGAATTGGAATGATTCAACGACTGTACGTTTTAAGCCCACTTTGCAGTGGCAAATTCACAAACTTTAAGCCCACTTTGTCAAGTGGCAAATTCAAACCCTTTTCCAAAAACAAACATGAAGTTGAATTGTTCCAATTTGAGCAAACTAGTCTATACTTGTATGCTTCACATAGTAAATTTTAGGATTTACTAAAATAATCAGAACATGAACATATAAAGAAAATAAAAATCATATCATGGTTTAGTAGAGGCCGATCTTTTGATTGGGTGAGCGGGGGTGCTCATTATTGACCTTCCCCTCTCATACCTAAGGTTCCGAGCCAAGCATCCTTGGTTACGACGAACAGTGGCCTTGGCACTGAGTCAAGGGTTTCCTAATTTCCCAAAATATTAGGTGGCGACTCTGAGATCTGATGACGCAGTCCATTTTTGACAAAATTGCAATAAAATGGATTTTCACAAAAGTTTCCAAATCTGGACTCTCATCTACATTTCACATTGCACTCGTGAGACTTGAGATCAAAGAGATCTTGGGAGTCCGAACTGTTTAACGCGCGTGGGTACCCCCCAGGCATGTTACACCCCTATTGTCACTCCTTAAAACTTGAAGTTTAGTAGAGAATTGTGTCTCAACAAAAGCTTTGAACTCTATAAATTTGGAAAAAACTTCACTCTTATAATGAAGAGGAAAAAGTCAAGTAAACTTGCTAAAATCATCAATGAACAACACATAGTATTTAAAACCTGAAAGAGAGAAAGAAAATGGGTCCCAAACATCAGTGTGAATGAGTGCTAAAGACTTATTTACAGTAAAATTGGACAAGCAAAAATGCAACTTATGACTCTTGGACACACAACAATGTTCACACAAACTAGAGCCTTTATTAGGCAGAAATGAAGATGAAAATCCTAAGTGATGATGAGAAATGATGTGATGAAACTTCTTGGTGGAAGGATGGCCAAGACGAAAATGCCAATTTGGAGGAGCTGTCGTAGCTGGAGTAGTGGAGCAGAAAAGGCAAGCTTGAGAAGAGAAGGCAGCAGAATTAGGGGATGGATTCAATGGATATAGTCCATTGGAATAGCAACCTCTATATAGGACTCTCTAAGTACTATTGTCCTGAATAATAAAAGAATCCTAATCAAAAGTAATAGTATAATGATTGTCCATGGCCAATTGATGGACTGAAAGTAAATTTGAGGAAAGAGTAGGAACATGAAGAAGTTTATTAAGTTGGAAAGGAAATAAAGGAGTTGCAAGAAGTCCTTTACTAGTATGAGCAATAGGAAGTGTGGTTCCATCACCTACTGCTACCTGATCTGAGCCATGAAAAGGTTGATATATAGAGAGATTATTCAGATCATGTGTTATGTGAGTTGTAGCACTAGAATCAACAAACTAGTTGGATTCAGACTGTGGAACTGTGTTGGCTGCAACATATGCTTTCGGATGACTGGTAGAGGATGAAGGACTAGAATAATGATTATGAGATTGAACCTAGAAAGTTGCATCTAGTCTATACCAGTAGTCTAGAGCAGTGTGGTTTCTTTTTCCACAAATTTGACATATCACAGTAGGACTGTTTGTAGGATAGCTATGTGTATTGTAGTCTGAATTAGGACTACCTGTATTATAGCTATGTGAATTGTAGCCTGTTGTAGCTCTACTTCTCTGAGATTGAGTGTTGCCTCCTCTCTGATTCTGAAACTGACTATGACTGTGCTGACCTCGAAATCTACCCCCATCTCTGCCTCTTAAAGCACCTTTTCCTTTATAGGAGCCTCTAGGACCTCCTCTACAAGAATAGTTACTTCTTTGAGCAGTGTAGGCAAAAGAATTTGGAATTTCTGAAGCATGTGTGTGCTTGAGAGCAGATTCCATATGAATACATTCTGAACAAAGTAAAGCACTTAGTTGATCCAGTGAGATAGGTTCAAATCTAGCTCGTATCGTGGTTTTTAAAGCACTGTATTCTTCAGGTAGGCCATTCAAGATCAAGAAGACTAAATCTTCATCATCAACAAGTGATGCAGCCAAGGCAAGCTGATCTGAAATCAGTTTGAACTGATTCAAATACTCTTCCGTGGTGGCTCTTTTCTTAACAATTCGATTTGGTCTATTCTTCAATTAATAGATGTGAGATCTTGAAATAGACGCAAATCTCTTGGCAAGAACATTTCAGATTTCTTGAGTAGTTTGACAATAAATCACAGTGGTGAAGATAGATGGAGAAACAATTGCAGTGATGCAGCTCAATAAGTGTGCATCAATGGTGCTCCATACAGTGTAATTTGAATTCAAGACTTCAAGATTGCTTGAATCTAACACAACTGATAGAGGACATACTTCAGATCCATTCACATAACCAAGAAGCTTTGTTGCTCGCAAAATATTCTGCAATTGACTTTTCCAAACTACGTAATTTGATGAGTCAAGTTTTGTAGTGACAAAGGCACTAAGATTGGAGATTAATAATGTGAGATTTGCTGGCAGTGTGATAGACGAAGACATAGAAGCCGAAGAAGATGGTGCTGAAAGAGAAAAGGAGGATAGCTATGGTGTTTGGAGAAGCCATTGATGAACTTCTCTGAAGGATCAAAGCTCGCAAGAGCCTATTGCTCTGATACCATAAAGAGAAAACAAGAAAATATCAATTTTATTGATTTATTGAATGGATACACATTATACTGAGGAGGTAGTATATATACAACACTGATACACTTAACCTAACCATGACCGTCAAACTAAACTATAGTTAAACTCTAACAAACTAATTGCCTAGCCTTGATAATACACATGTGACTGTTATGTCCACAGAGGTGTGTGTGTAAACTACATGTATAAATTAAATAAACAACAAAAATAAAATAATTCAGAAAATAATTATATAAATTAAATTCTAAATTAAACACTTACATAAATTAAAGTCGAGGCTTGTGCTGGACACAATCTCCTTAAAGTAGATTTCGTCCTCGCTTTGGTGCTTCAAGTTATAACGTCGTCTACTTTCCACGATGCAATGACCAACACTTGAATTTTGCAGCACTACAAAACCAAGCCTTGCGAACCAAATAATATTGTAACTCTTTCTCTTTCTTTTCCTAAAAATAAATGCAGAAACAGATGCAGGAGCAATAGGAGGATGAACAGAAAGAGAAAGGGAAGAGATTTGGAAATTTTCATATCCAAACAAATTGCTGGAAGAAGTCTATTTATAGGAGGAATGAAGGTTGTTTCGAATAGGTACCAACAGATAGGAAACTGTTCGGACAGATAGAAAATCTGTTTGGTTTGTTTTGAACTTTTTGAACCTATTCGGGCGGAAATTAACAGATAAAAAACTGTCTGGGACCTGTTTGGGTGAGGAAAAACTAGGACTAATTTATTTTGAATTTTGAAACCAAAATGAAAAATAAATAAATAAATTACAAAGGTTTTTGGCCCAAAAAGATAAATATTGGGCCGAACAAGCCCAACCCAACCTCACACCATGCACTTACGCCCAAGCCCAGCCCACCTGACTGGACGGACGGCGGCAGCGACAATGCGCCTGTGTGGTTTTTGTTTTGGGTCCAATGGGTCTAGCCCATTTCACCCATAACCTCACAATTCCACAAACTTGGGTACCCCTTGGGGCCCATTCCAAGTATCCCAAACTTAGGTATATAAACCCAAATAGATCCTTACGCTTTTCCAATGTGGGACAAACACATTTCACAAATGAGTAGGAAACCCACCTAAATTCATTTCCACGAACCCGAAAATGCGCGTTGAATTCTCGTTCATCCGGAAATGGTTTTGAGCAACCATTCATCTGAAAATGGTTTTGAGCAACCAAATACATAGCTTTATTCACTAAGCGGAATTAAACATGAACCCAATGAAAAATGTTAAAAATAACGCTTGGGTCGCACCCTAATTTATTCTCAAAGTTAGCAAAAAATAACATTTTTTCAAAAGTTTCAAAAGCCATTTTCCAACAGTGACTGCTGGAGCTATTGCTTTGAAGCTATTGAGCTGTTGTGGCTACTGCTCTGCTTAAGCTGCTGTGCTGTTCTGGCTGTGTTCTATTGGAGCTGAGCTGCTGTGGCTACTGTCTTATCATACACTTTTAATTATTAGATTATGTCTTGAGATTAATGTATTTTTAATTTGCCATATCATCTAATGCTTTGATCAAACATATATGTTAAAGTTGATGCATAGCACAAAATGGTGAGGCCTTACCAGATTTCACTACGACATATAAGAATTTTAGAAATCAATTTTTTTGGGTCTAAAAAAATAAAGATGTTGCAAAAAATATTTGGAAAATAATTCTTATTGTCGCAGGGGTCGTCTCTAAAAAGTCCTCTTGATATGTTAAAAAAAAAAAACTTTTAGCGACAATTTTGAAAATGTTGCTAATAAATTTACCTTTAAGATGAAAACAATTTGGTTCCAAAGAAGTTTAATTTTTGAGAGAAATTTTTTTATCATAAAACGATATTAATTTATCACTAATGTTAAATTTTGTCGCTAAAAATTCAACAATGACACTTTTGATAATTAAAATATTTTGTCTATAAAAATGATTTTGTCCATAAATTGTTTTTCTAAAACATTAATTTGTTGTGATGTTCCTTGTGTTTCAATCATCTTGCAAAAGAACATACCTTTCCTCCTACATATGAAGTAGAAACTCTATTGTTTTAAGAGTATTCATAGATCAGGATAGGCCGTTGTGTTAATAATAATAATAACAATAAGTGTACCCATATCTCATGGATCTAGACTTCACAAAAAATTTACAAATTCCTTCCAAAGGTGTGTAGTCATTATACCTATGCACATTGTGATTGCGTTTGCATTCTTTCTAGAAAATTAGAAAAGAATAATAATACGTTATTATAAGGCTATAGCAATTTTCCCTAGCTAAGTAGTACATATAAAAAATAATCCTTATCTTAGTAACTCATTTTAACTAACATTTACTCCAATAATAATCTTTATTAGCAACTCGAATGCTACTATTTATTTTTCATTAATTAAAATACAAAAAAGGCATATTGTTTGTTTTTAGAAATTTTTTTTTTATTTTTTATTTTTAATATGTGCTCCAACATTACTATATATTTTGCCTATCCATTCATACAAAGTGTTTAAAGAAGCTCCCAAATCTCTTTAAATGCAGCTAGCATGGAGAATAAGTGTTAAAATAGTTATTGTAGTAGCTATCCTGCTAGAGGGATTAAAATGGATTGAAAGTAGCTACAATAACCAACAAACCTCTTTTGAAGAGCCGGTTACAGATGCACTTAACTAGTTATTATAGAAGTTTTTTTTTTTTTTTTTTTTTTTTATCAGCAAAGAAAAAGATTTGATTGATGTAAGTACAAAATACATAACTCACATAAATAAATAAAAAAAAAGGAAGTGCAAAAGCATCATGATATACATAATAATCATTTGCTAGCACCCCAAGTTGGTAAGAAACCAACCAAAGAAACAGAGAAACAAAACCAGCAAACAAACTAACAAACAAACAAAAGCAAACTAGTGGAGCCAAACAAACATCAAAACAGACCAGCAAAGCACCTAGCAGCATCAAACAAAACCAGCATCATGATACACATAATAATCCCATCTGTTGCAGGTCACCAGACTTGTTCAGTTTCACTCAACCTCCAATTTTGATACAATAAGTGCAATTGGTGCCAAACAAAACATCTAAACAGAACAACTGTTGCATGTCAAAACATCAAAACATCTAAAAAGGAGGCGAGAGGAAGAAGGAAATTGAGGAGTAAATAATTTTTTTAATGTTTAGCTAGTGATTTTGACTAGCTAAAATTGGCTAGCAAAAAGTAGGGGAAAAAAAGAAGGTAAATTACAAATATACCTTCTGAAGTTTGATTAAAATACAAATCACTTCCTGAGGTTTTAAATTCATAAAAAATCGCCCATTTTATTAATAAATCATCAACTCAATTAACAGTTTTTAATGATGTTAAAAATATGTTTCAATTAATAATTTTTATAATTTTATTATTGTATTGGAGAACAATTATGAGTTTCATTTCTTTAGTTAATTTTGTTAAATAAAAAATTTTAACAAGGGGATATTTGTAATTTTTCAAATCACAAGGGATAATCTATACTTTAAACAAACTTCAGCAGATGTATTTCTAATTTATCCACAAAAAAAAAAAAAAGAAAGCAAATAGCTATACCTCACTGGAAAATTTTAGATGGTTGGTTGGAATTATTTTTTTAATATTTTGCCTTGTTTCTAAATTCTAAAATCATGCACATAAAGAGTATAACCAAGTTAGACTGATTTAAGGATTTCAATAACCAAAGGTTTGATGGTCTATTGCCGTCTTCTAACTATTGAATATGGGAGACTAGAGAAAGATCAAGAGGGTGGCATCCTTATATGTGAGAGAGAGAGAGAGAGAGAGAGAGAGAGAGAGAGAGAGAGAGTATTATTTAGCAAACTTTGTTATTGTAAAAATATAGGAAAACAATTATAATGAAATCATCCACAACCAACCAACTTATTAATGCTATATTAAATTATATCTATTTAAATTTTAACAAACAATAGATTCATGTGGGTACTTTCTTTTTGTTTATTTCTCTAGTTGTTGGACCACCAGAATTGAGCTTGAAGATGGTTTACCACCTTCTTGTCCACTTGGAATGCCTTGGCAAGAACATCATCAGAAATCTTTGGATTTGACCAAAACACGGCATTAGCAATGGTAATGACACGGGATTTTGGCTGCTCAAGGCAGCAAGAGCCACTGCATTAGTCTTTTCCTGATTAAACTGGAAGTGAATGAGACCTTCTGGGAACACAAAAAAATCTCCTGGGTACTAGACCTTTGTGAAGAGACGGTTGTCAGGGTTGGAGGTCACGAAGCCTACATAGAGTGTACCCTCCAAGACCATGAGGATCTCAGTTCCACGAGGGTGTGTGTGGGGTGGGTTGAGGCCATAAGGTGCAAAGCCAATGTGAGCTAAGAAGATGCCAAGTGTATTGAGGCCTGCTATTTGCATGACATTTATGTTGGAACAATCTTCTGTGTACAATAAATAAATTGAAACTAAATCAAAGAAATAAAATAAATAACGTACCGAAATTATTTTACTGAACCGAAGAATAAAAAAAAGATCAAATCGAGTGTGTGACACTCTGTCCTTAAGACAGATTCGCCCTGCTATGGTGCTTACGGACTGATGGCGTCTATCTCCCAGGATACATTGATCTTCACAAATTTGTAGTAGCACAAATTTGTCCAACGAACTAAAACTTGTGTTCTATACTCTCTAAATTTTTTCCTAAGAATATATGCAACAAAGCAAAGATTGGATAGTAAGAAAATGGATTTTCAGATTATTTTCGAATCTAGAAAAATGCCGGAACAAATATGGTTTTATAGACTTGAACAGGTGTTAATTTCAAACTGGAATAGATATGGAACAGGTGCATTATTTCGAACAGATATACTTTGAATTTCAAATAGATCACTGCTGCAGTTAAATAAACTGTCCAGATTTTGAATCTGTCTGGACAGTTATGAATCTGTTCGGGTTCCAACAGGTCTGAACACTGTTTAGACTGTTTAACCTGTTTGGAAAAAAATTGGACTGGAAGAGGTAACAATGGACAGAAAAATTAAATTCAAATTCGGCACAAAATTTGAATTAATTTCGTTAAGAATTCAAATAAATTTTCTCCAAAAAAAATTAATATAAGAACTGACCTGACCCACACCCGTGCCAGGCTCGGCCCGGCCGGACGGCGGCGGCGCGCGCGTGTGTGGTGGTTTGGGCTAAGGTTTACTTTGTCCATAACTCCTCCCTTCTACAAACTTGGGGTGCCCCTTGGGGCCCAACCCAAGTTAGTACACCAAGTGCTTATATACATACATAAGCTCTCTCAAAGTTTCAATGTGGGACTAGCTTTATAAAGAAACCTACATTTAAATCTTTAAATGTCCAATTCCACGAACCCGAAAACGACATCAACTTCCCATTCACTCATGAATGGTTTTGACGAACCGTCTTCACCGTGTTACTTACCATGCGGCAAGGAACACATCACCTCTTCGGACCCACCCCGAAAGATGTTTGAGGCCTACTCAATTTTGGGCTCAAACAAGGCCCAAAATAAGCTTGTATAAAACCAAATTTCCAACAATCCCCCACATGAATGGAATTTGATAAAGAGAAAATACAAAAACATGATTTAATTACAGAGAGTACAGAAATTGGAAATATTTTGCAAAGGATAGGTAGCTTTTGGCTTTGAACCTTCCCTTGTGAGACACTATCGGATTTACTAGCTAAACAGTGAAGATGATGTCTTGAACTGTTCAGCCGTTTGTATAAACCAAGACAATAGAACTCACACAGTATATTACCAGACACAGTTTAGTTCTCACTATTGTGTTCATTTTGGTCCTGAACAACCTGGTATTTCATGAGTGCTCTAAAGAATTGTAGCTCTTCATAAATCTCATAGAACCGACCCAGTTCACACTCACATAGGTGATTCTTATGAAGAGTATCCTGCTATACTCCACTAGGTTTATCTAGATATAAGAATCATTAAAATTTTACTTAACCTAAAACGTTGCAGACATCATTATTTCATCATAGAAATGGGTAGAAGTTTGACTCCCCAGTGATCTTTCTGAGTCATACACAACTCGGTTGTCCTTTTGAACCTAGATCTTGGGATCTCCAGTCAACTAGGTTGGGTTGCCGTTGTGGTAACTCTTATTTAATAGGCTTAAGTCCCATTCCTCTCGATGAATTCTCAACTAGCTCTCTTGCTAACCCTTTGGTTAGTGGATCCGCTATGTTGTCTTTAGACTTCACATATTGAATGGAAATAATTCTATTAGAGAGTAGTTGTCTCACGGTGTTATGTCGACGACGAATGTGACGTGACTTACTGTTATACATATGACTCTTTACTCTACCAATTGTTGATTGACTATCACAATGTATGCATGTAGCATGTAACGCCCCAAATTTCTAACCCGAATGATAATATAACAATCATGACTCTTTCAAGGAAAACCGAATATAAATTTCCAAACTTACATTACATGATACAATAGTTCTTCATGCAACAATATATTAATCTAATAACAAGTAAATAAACAAATAAATACCCCAAGGGTTTACAAGTTTCCAAGGCTTGAGGCTGGTTACACAAAACGGTTATTCAAACCCACACACATACAGCCCTTGGCTGACACACAAAGTCACAGCAAAATGAGAGTCTCGTACTCTCAATACACATTTCCTCGCCTTTAGTTAGGCGGCATCACCACATCTTTTCCTATACAAAAATCCCATAGGGTGAGCATAAAGCCCAGTAAGAAATCCTTAACAAAGTATATACATTTTATACAAATCTCAAGAGATGAAATGCGCATGCCATGCTATGCCCTTTTGAAAGAAAATCACAATCTTCATCTTTGAAAACCATCATGATCAATGATGTCATGCAATTTCAATTCTTCAAATCTTAACAATTCATTTCAAGAGCGGTAAATACAACTCTGGTAATCCCTAGGTCGGTGTCTGCAAGTAGACTATACAAGTACTACCAAATTGTCATTTTTGCCAGTATTAACCGGAAGGCTCGACACCTATCCGTGCGGGTTTTTGGTCTCACCCCGGACTCTCAGGCCAACTTGTTCAATATCATCTACACCACCTATCAAGACTTACCAACGTATTTACCTCAAAACCATTCCATGAAAACTTATTTCTCAACATTCTTTTCTCAATGCAAGTTTTCAAATCAACTTTCAAAGTTTAATGTAATCAAATGAATTGATATGCCAATAACACAAGATGAATATAAATACTTTCATTCCAATTCATCATCTAAGAAATAACACAATTCCCTCTTCTCAAGTATCCTCAACAATTAGTCATTTCAAGACTATTTTAATGTTTTGAACAATAATTTCCAAAATGAACAACAATTCTCATATTCCATGAAATTCATCATTTATATAAATATAAATAAGAAATTTCCAAACATCCATTTATTTTGACATACAAAATAAATATAACAATATCATTCATGGATTTTCAATCTCTTTTAAAAATCCCTAATTTCTAGGTTTTCTCACCAAAACTATACAACCTAAATCTTTTGAAAGAAAGCTTTCCAAAATCATCTTTTCTTCAATCAACGAAGATCAAGACCCATAACGTCATTTTAAAAGAACAAGAGGCAAACCCACTTTCAAAATCGCTCAACTTTTTGAATCAACAATCAATTTTCATAAACTATCAAAGGATGATTTCGAAAATCATCTAGATCTTGCAAAAATATATATAACTCAAAGAAAATCCCTACCTCAAGGTTAAAGAAGAATAGAGATGAAACCCCAAAATCAACGATGCCTAAACTCAATCTTCACCGCACACAACGAAGCCCTCGAGATGATAACCCACTTTGATGAAGAAGTAATGGCAAAACTCAAATGGATCTTGAGAAATTAAGCTTTTTGATCTAGTTTGTGTAGAGAAATGTAGAGAGAAGGGAGAGGAAATGTTTTTAGAGAGAGATATTCAAAAGTGATCTGAAATATCAGATTCACGAACTGATATAACATGGTCCGCTCGAGCGTAGAAAGCTCCGCTCGAGCATAGAAAGCCCCGCTCGAGCGTCGAATACACTTTTCCAGTACTTTTTGTAGATAGGTCAAACTTCTGGAATCAAACATTCTCCGCTCGAGCGCATAAACGGCCGCTCGAGCGGACAAGCAACTTTGAATGCATTTTGCTTTTTTGCTTCAGGGGCGCTGCCTCTCGACGCCGCCAGGGCACTGCCCTCGGACCCGCCAAGGGGCGCTGCCCCCTGGACTCCCGTGAGCTGACCGGGCAGCTCGATCTCCGACATAGTCAGCGAAGCGGCAAAACATGAAAGATACGCTACAACCCAATAGAAACATGAGACATTACTTGTTCCAAACACATCGCTACAACCCGATAACCAAAATAAGGGGAATACAGAGAACTAAGATATGTAACACCGTTCAAAATCATACCAACCTGGGCCCAGAACACTACAAAGAGACGGGTCAAAACCGGGATCGCTACACTTGTGATCTCCATATTAGGAAGAAACTGAACCAAGCGTGAGGTAGAGCACTTTGCATGCTATTTCATTGGAAATCGACTATACAACAAACTACAGCACAGATGATTTGAGCTTACTTGATATCTCCTAGGATACATAATCTTTATTTTTCATAACATCAACTAGAAGCCTAGATCCAAGAACACTATAACATGTACATTTCAGTTTTGTAAATCTCAAACCATCCCTCTCTAGTTTTTTTTCTTCTTCCTTTTTTTTTTTTTTTTCTTTCAATTGCTCGAATTGTAGAATTGATCTCAAGGGACCTTATCACCCCAATCCTGAAAGTACATTACACCCGCATTAGGTAAAGCTTTTGAAGAATTTAATGCTTGAATCTATCTCAAAAAAAAGGAAAAAATCCTTACTGTATCAGAATTATCCTTGGAATCCAACAATATTGTCTAGTTTCACTATTCGGAGAAAAAAAACCTTAAATTTGAAGATAGTTATAATTGCTAGAAATATACATCACACTCAAAAAAATTAAAACAATAGTAATTATGTGAGCTTTAAGACATAAAACTAAAATGATAGGAAAATAATTTATAAGCCTCATATTTAAAATTGGATATAAATTTCATGTAATTCTGTTGTATAATGTTATTAGGGTCCCAACCCTGTGTAGAGCTATTAATGATTCACATGTGCACTGGTTGTTATATGGCCATTGCAGCTTGTAATGGGCAATGGCAGGGCATGTGTATTTCATTTCTTGAGATTTGTATAAAATGTATATACTTTGTTAAGGATTTCCTACTAGGCTTTATGCTCACCCTACGGGATTTTTGTGCAAGAAAAGATGTGGTGATGCCGCCTAACTAAAGGCGAGAAAATGTGTGTTGAGAGTACGAGACTCTCATTTTACTGTGACTCTGTGTGTAAGCCAAGGGCTGTATGTGTGTGGGTTTGAATAATTGTTTTGTGTAACCAGGCTCAAGCCTTGGAAACTTGTAAACCCTTGGGGGTATTTATTTGTTTATTTACTTGTTGTTGGATTACTGTATGTTGCATGAAGAACTATTGTATCATGTAATGTAAGTTTGGAGATTTATATTCGGTTTTCCTTGAAAGAGTCATGGTTGTTGTATTATCATTCGGGCTAGAAATTTGGGGTGTTACAATTTGGTATCAAAGCTACCGAGTTTAAATACTTGGAGCTCGTGGGAAGTGGTTGTTTAACCACAATGGGTTCATTTAGCATGCTTCGGAAGTGTTATGCATTTTGTGACTATGTGATAATATGCTTATGTGACTAAATGGGTATGGGATTGGACTTTTGGGATGTTGTTTGCGCCTGTTAAATTCCTTGAGGTCTTATTAGAAGGGTACTTGATCAATACTCATTCTACTAAGAATTATTGGTTTTTCGTGGGACGAATCTCATCATAAGAGTATAATCCGTATGTGTTTACATGACTAAGTGCTTATGTGGGGTGAAATTTAATTGTTATATGGTAGAGGAATAAATAGAATTATTGTGATCAAACGTGTAAGGAAAATTGCAGGCACGTGTGGGTTAGTGTGCTAAATTAATTCTATTGTCATTTATAGGATGTCAGGAAGAGGTCAAACCCGTGATGGTAGAGGCGGGAGGCATGGTAGAGGTTTCGGTGCAAGAGGAAGAGTCTGGCCAAGCTAATGTGGCCGAACAAGTGGGGCAGGCAGGAATCCCGGGACAAGTGGGTCAAACCGCAATGGGGGCCCTAGCTCGAGAAATGGCAGGGGCTTTAAGAGAGTCTATGAACTTGTTGAGGGTGGAGAATCAAGCCCGAGAGAATACCGTAGAGTCAAGGGCGAGTTTCCTTACTAGAGAGTTCTTGCGGGCCAAACCAGATGAGATCCATGGTGGCCCCGAGCCCAATAAAGCGGATGAGTGGCTCAAACAAACTGTGAAGACATTTGAGATGCTCCACATCAAAGATAGTGAACTAAGAGTGACTCTAGCGAATTACTACCTTAAGGGAAACGCGGGTCAATGGTGGAAATATGCCAAGGGTAGAGTGGAGCCGACATGAGAAGCCTTTGTGGTTGCTTTCCAAGATAAGTACATACCTTCCACTAGTAGGGAGAGATTGAGGCAAGAGTTTAAAGATCTCAAACAACTCGACATGCCCGTGGCCGAGTTTAAGGCGGTCTTCTCTAATTTGTCTAGATTTGCACCAGAGTTGGTGGCAACGGAAGAGCGCCGTTGCATTGAATTTGAAAAGAAATTGAAAACAAAAATTATGTTCAAGCTTGTCGGAAATATGACCGTCTTGTGGAGACGGCGACACACGTAGAAATTTCTATACAAGCCGTGAAGGAGAGGCTTCGGAGTTCAAGGTCTACGGGCCAAGAGTCTCAAGGAGACTATAGGCAGAACAAGAAGAGCACGAACACCTATCCATCCCAGTCCCAATCGCAGCAGTCTAGATCCACTTTTCCTTTTCCTAGTGCGGGTTCGGGAAAAAGTGCATCGAGTAGCTTCTAGTGTTTCAAGTGTGGCTGTAGACACCCCATTTTTGACCGTCCTCAAGACTTGGATGTCACCGTTTGAACACTCGGTGATCATCCATGTTTGTGTTCGTGTTGAGTTCTCGGAGGTTTCGGTCGCGCGCCTTGCCTCAAGACCTCTCGACTTGTTTGCTTTGTGTTTGGTTATGCACCAAACACTTGTGTTTTTGCTTCTGAGGGTAGG
>JAPPVO010003935.1:0-10908 GCA_030407325.1 Camellia japonica | reverse complement strand
TATTTCTAAACAAGAAATAAATACATCAATGAATGTAAATTTGACATTCCCAAAGGTAAGTATTTAAACTACCCAATTCCATGAATTAAATCAAATTCCACATTGTTCCTTAAATTAATTATACAAATTAATCTAAACCAAAACCCTAAGGTTTCTTCCAAAATTACCAAACTACCCCCACATACCAAATTACCAAACTACCCCCACATACCAAAACACCAACACTTAGGATTAAAGCGTATAATGGAGTAGGAAATCCCTACCTCGAAGCAAGAACCCAAAAAGAAGAAGACGGAGATGATAGCCCAAACTCCAAAGTGCTCCAAATCAACAACCGTTCAGATTAAATGGAAGCCCTCGATCCACTCTACCTTTTTAATGAAGGAACTAGGTTAGATACTCACTCTAAATAGATGAAACCTAGGAGAGAAGATGAGTTGAGAGAGAGAGAACTCGTAATCTAGGGTTTTATAAACTGAAAGGGGCTGAAAAACTGTTTTAAAACGCTTAAACACGATTTTATACTCGGCCTCCCCGCTCGAGCGGACAAACCCCCGCTCGAGCGGACACTCACAGACTCCCGCTCGAGCGGACAATTCCACGCTCGAGCGGCGGATGCACACTCCCAGCATCTCGACAAACCAGGTCCCCGCTCGAGCGCCCAAATCCCCGCTCGAGCGTCACTCACACACTCTCGCTCGAGCGGCCCAACTCTCGCTCGAGCGTCCAACACTGCACAAGAAATACTGGATGGGTGTTTTTCCCGCTCGAGCGCCAAAACCCCCGCTCGAGCGGACAAGCCAAAATCTGGGCAACTAGTTTTGGTTCCTAAGCTCAACCAACCTGTTCCAAACCCGCCCAACACATCCTATAACTCCAAATAAGAAAACATAGGACGACAACAACCATTACACAATGATAGAATCTACGAAACCTAAGTCGGATACAATAATCAAAAGGGAAAAAGACGGGGTCGTTATACATTTGACCCAAATACACCTAGATCCATCAATTTCAACACCCTAGTTCCTTGGATAAAAAGAGAGCGCACATCAAGGGCTTCGTTCTAATCGGAGAAGTTCGTGTTTTCGGCTCTGTCATGTTTTACCCATCTTTCCTTTGAGTCTTCTTCCTTGAGGTAGGGATTACTTTGACTCTTTTTATGATTTTTAACTTAGTTATTTGCTTTTCTAATCAAGCTAGTGATTTGGGGATTTTTGGATAAAACCTAGGGTTTTGGCTTTGAAATTAAAAGAGGGGTTTTCAAAATGGTTATTGTAAATGATTGTGGCTTTGTAAAAATAGTTGGGTTGTGATAGATTGTGGATTTTATCCATGGAAATTTATTTTAAAGAAAGGGGGGTTTTGCCCTAAATTGTGAGGATTTGATTTTTGTAAAGAGAAAATGGAAATCGATGTTGATTTTATGGAATTGGAACATTGATGATGATGATGGTGGAGTTGGATATGAATTATCACTTCTATTTGAGAATATTGGAAAGTATATCTTCGTTGAAAATTAATTCTCTATTTAGAAATATATGTTTTGGGCTATCGGTGGAGGATAGTTATGATTGTTGTAGAAATTGCATGAGGATTAGGTAAATTGAAACTATTTTTCTATCCATTTGCATTGAGTATTGTAACACAATTACTCATCGAAAATGTATACTATTTTAAGAAAAATGGGCGAAGACCTTGGTGAATCTGGATAGAAATGTAGTTGTGGTACTATGTTAGCCTGTGTGTCCTTGGTGAAAGTCCAGAAACCCACGCGGTTAGGTGTCGAGCCTTCCGGTTAATACCGATAAAAATGACAAATTGGTAGTGCTTGTAGCCTACTTGCAGACACGTCCTAGAGATTCCCAGTGTTGTATCCACTGCCCTGTTTTCTATTGTAAAATAAATGAATTCATGAATTGAGATGTAAACTAGGCATTGCATGGTTTTGGAAAGAGATATAAAATGTTTTGGCATGAGCATTGCATATACATTCACCTTATAACTCTGTTAAGATTCATACACTGTGTTAGAGTATCTTTACGAGGCTTTGGCTCACCCTATGTGGAAAACCATTTTTAGGTGCTAATGATATGCCTCCACCAAGGCAATAGCTTGGGAGGACTTGGAGCCAAGAGCTTCTATTTTGTCACTGTTGTAATTATTCTGTACAACCCGAGGGCTGTATGTGTATTGAGTTTAAACTCACTTTTGTTACAACCAAGCACCGTCTTGGAATGTTGTAGCTAATAGGGCATTACTATATCTGTTTAACTTCTATTTCATATCACTTGCTTATGACATATGCTACAGATTTAGGGTTAGGACTTATGAATTTATAGTTGCATATGTGTCATCTTTTGTAACCAGTGACTCATATGAATGTAAAGAGAGATCTCATTTCATTCTGAATGTATTGTAAATGGGTAATTGTTGTGAGACGGTGTTACTGTTATATTTTCGGAGTGTTACAATTTCGATTTCGTAAGGCCTGCTTGGTAATTTTTTTTAGTTTTAATTATTCTTCAGTGTTGATTATTGAATGTGGATATAAATTTGATTTTTGGAATTTCATTTAACTAACCCAAATTATATTGTTTTAGTTCAAATTTGACTATGTTAATGGTGGGGATCATCTTGAATTTATCTCAATTATTTTATGCTTTAATCTTAGTCGAAGATTTATTTTAGATTATTAAATTTCATTCATTTTGGACCAAATTGATTGAATCACAACTCCTTTGTAACCATGTATTATTGTTGTTGTTGTTGTTATTATTATTATTATTATTATTTATTTTATCATTTTGAGAGAGTTACAAATATTTATGGTGTATAAACAAAATATATTTTGTTGAGAAAAATTATAATATTTATAAATTATGTTATAAAATTTATAATGTAATTATAATGTACTTTTCATATTATATATATATATATATATATATGAAGATGTGAATTAAAAGAAGATAAAAAAAATTAATTAAATGTTTGGAAAGGGATAGACCCATCTGAGGGTGCTGCACCCTCCCCTCCCCTCCCTTGCCCTCCTCCTCTTATTTTAACTTCTTTCTCTTTTCTTTATTTGCTCTTGAGCAACAGTGCTCCTCTCTCTCTCTCTCTCTCTCTCTCTCTCTCTCTCTCTTGGCTCTCAGTTCTCTCTCTTAGATTATTTTTTATTTTTTATTTTTTACAATTATCATGTAAGATTTTTGATCCACCAAAATTTATTAGGTTTTAGACCCTAGTCCTTGAGGCCAAAGTGAAGAGCTTGGCAAGAGCAACATTTTGGCCGGTGGAGATTGAAATCTTGCAAAGTCAAAAATTGGAGTTTTTGCTTGTTTCTTTTTCTAGCTTTTGAGATAGGGATTTTCTAAATATTGTGTATGTGTTTTAACTTTATTATGTGTTATTTTGATAGTGTAATGTTTGAAAAGATTAGAATTTTATTAATGGTATATTAAATGTATTAAAAGGGGGAAGTTCTCAACATTTTTTGAAAATCTCTTATTAATTGAGTGTGATTTTTGTATGACTTATTGATTCTAAGGAACGTATTTTTTTCAAATGAGAAATCCCTAAATTTTAATAAAATCCTAGAAATTTAAAATGTTAAGATTTAGATTTTGAACTAAGTTTGTGAAAAGCTTATTAGTGTTAAAAACATATGTTTATTTGAACAAATGAGAATTTGAAAGTGGATGTTTAAAGGGATGAGATTGATGATAATGTTGTTGGAATATTGGAAACCACTGAGGTTCCTTTTGGAAATTGTTTAATTTGAAAATATTGAACTCTTGAAAAAGATGATAATATTTATCATGTTGAGGTATTAAGAAAAGTTGAAAGAAACATATGTTGTTTTTGGCATTATAAGATTCTTGGGGTACGGGAAAGAAGTAAACCTTCTCGTATAATCCTGTTGATCAAGTCTGCGCTCCTCCGTGCGACGTCGCTTTATCACCTGAAAATACGAACGTGAGCTGGCCGGCGGGTGTGTGCCGGAAACCTCTCCGATGCCTAAGTCAGTAAGCTTGACAAATAGACAAAAACTCTAGGTATTCAGAAAAGAAAGTTGTGTTACCTCTTCATAGGTGATGTTGGTGAGCTTTTATAGGTTTCGTGTGGCACAATCCTAGTAGGACTCTTACTTCCTCATGTAGAGTCCTCCTAGGATTCATACTCTTGAAAGATCATGCTTATCTTTCAACACCCCCCTCACTGCTTGAACCAAGTGAGATGGTTTTACTTCGGCAAGATGCCATACAACCGAAGTAAGACTACCTTGCCACACCAACTGTATGACCGAAGTAAACATGACCATGTTTGGCTGTAGAATAGACCGAACTATAATTATTCGGCTCTTCCCTCTACAACTCTTACTTCGGCTTCTCATGTATAACCCATGGCGTGGTTAGACCAAACTAACATGTCATGACCGGTGTAACTCCAAGACCGGTCTAACTCCGAAGTACCGCTAGACCGATCTAACTTCGATCTTCTCTCGGACTGGACTAGCTTCACGGCCTTGGGAGCGGACTAACTTCAAAATATCCACAAGACCGAAGTAACTTACATGACCATCCTACTCGGCCCTTTGTACTGCGGCTCACAACGGCCCATTACCCAGCTCGGCCCAATTTTCACATAAATTACCCTCTCAATTGCCCCTTAATTCCATCTACATAGTATGATAGGGATTACCTGTTTATCAGCCGAGCTAAACTATCTTTTAGCCTCTCTAGCCGAGCTAAAACCTTTTAGCTTTTCCAGCCGAGCTAAAAACCCTTTAGTTCTTTCAAGCTTACCCAGCCGAGCTAAGACCTTTCAGCCTATCCGGCCGAGCTAATTTCACACTGGGCTCTGCTTGCCCGGTCAAAAAACGTCTCTTCAATTACGGCATCTGAATCGTTTAGCATTCCAATGACACGTGGCAGGCTCTGATTGGCTGGGGGCAGCTGTCACGCCGCCCTCGTACTCCGAAAAATTTGAACAGTTCCCGCTTTTTCTCTTTCGTCCCTTCTTTTACACAAAACACCTTCTATATTTTGGATTAACCACTCTGCTATTCCATTTCTTCTCTCTCCGTTCGGTGTTCTTGCTGTTCTTCCGTTGCACTTGAAGAGACTGTGACTTTGCTGCCATTTCTTCCATCTTCAGTGTTTCTACCTCTTCGTTTGGTAAGCAACTGGAATCTGTTTGTCTTTCTTTATCTTCGTTTACTTCAATGTAGTTTGTTTCGCGTGTTTTTGCAAAACATATTCTTTCCATTTGCTTTGCCCTGTACTTTTCTGGAAAAACTTCATAAGAACCACTTGAATCTATGAAACCTGTAGAACACTGATTTTGATCCAAAATAACCACATAACCGAACTAAGATACTGTTGTTGCTATGTGTAGATCTATCCAAACCATAACCGAACTAAGATACTTGTGAATAGATCAGTAGTTTTAGTAAGTCACCATCTTCTGATTGACTTTAGCCGAGATAAAACGTACCGAACTAAGGTTGAACTTTAGCACACTAGTAACCTTGGTCATCAACCGAGCTAAGCCTTGGGGGCTAAGCCAGCTTTCTTAGTTTCTAAACCGAACTCAGAAAGCTGCCCCTATAGACTTAACCGAAGTACAAACCCGTAGTTCGAACCGAGATAACCAACCCCTTGCTCAAACCGAGCTAGCAAGCACCTCGCTTGAGTCGATATAGATCCTTTAGCATCCTATGCAACCAAAGTAGGACTTCTTTTTCTTGCTTTGTTTTTGTAGCACGGTCAATGATCTGTGCTAACCCCTTTGTTCTTCTACTTTGCAGACTTAGGTTGCCCAGGCATTTCCTCTGCGCGCTCAACCGAGCTACTGAGCACAGTTTTCAAACCGAGCTAATTTATTTATAAGTTAAAATAAATGGGGAAATATAGGTTCTTGGTAGAAACACCAGGGGGTTTGGCCGAATTCCGTAAGGATTACAACATTCCTGCCGATGTCCACCTTACCCTAGCCAAAAAAGACACCATACCTTGGGGGAATGAGGGTTTTGTGCCCTTTACCCTTTTATCAATAATAGAAACCGGACTAAGATTCCCAGTCCAACCTTTGATTTGTGAATTCCTTAGGCAAACCCGAATTTGCCCAACCCAACTATCAACCAACTCATACCGTATAATAATGGGCATCGCCGAACTAAACCGCCAAGCCGGTCTGAACCTCGGTCTAGCCGAAATATTCCACCAATATTCCTTAGGATCCAAAGAGGATGGATGGGTATATTATTTAAGAATATGTCGCCGACGTGAAAAAATAATAAAAGACACGCCGGATAAGGACTTAAATGACGACGATTTTTTCTGGGTGTCTGGGAATTTTGAAGACCACCAAGCCCAGATCCCAGGCCGAAGTATAAACTAGAACAAAGGAATCCCTGGTATACTTTACTTCAGTCTGCTTGCTTTCTACTTCTCTCTTTTTTTTTTACTTCGGTCCCTGGTTTTAAGCCGGACTAACAGTTGTCTTCTTCATGCAGATTCAGCCCATATACATTCATTGTACAGCTACCCCAACCTTGGTACTCTTCGTGCCGCATTACGTTTTGAAGAAAGAAGTTGGGCAAAACTCCTCAAGTTTGAGCCGACATACCGATACACCGGACGCCAAAAAGCCAGAGTGACTGACTTTCTTCTGGAAGACGCTCCTGAGCCGGACCCCTCCTTGCCCCAGATCAACCTAGTGCCTCTCACCGCCGAACAAGAGATGGCCAAAAGGAGCAGACTTAAGGCCCTGCTAACTGCAACAAACCAAGCCGAGGTACCACAAACTGGTCAGACAACCGAGACCGTGGTAGCTCTCCATCTCAACGGCCGTCGTCATCTCGCCCAAGCAAACGTGCCCGGACTAGCCAAACCGAGCAACGACTTGTGGATGAGACCGTTCTGCCACCAAGCCCTCCTCCAAGCCCTCAACAAAGTGCTCAACCGGAGCAATCTGACCGAGCTGCCCCTTCCAAATGGGTGCCAAACCTTACCTTCCAGGACCGAGATATCCTGGAATCTGATTCGGTGGTCTCTGAGAAGGACCACTTGATGGCTTTCAATCTGGCCAAAAGTGTGTGCCTTCCAAAAGACATGGAGCACCACTACAAGCAATTAAACACCGAGCTGAAGTCCATCCGGTCTTCAACGAAGTCAATGATCCTGGTAAATAGCTCTCTTCTTTTTTTTGTGATTTTTCCAACTTTCAGTCCGCCTAAAGGAAAAGTTACTACCCCTTTGCAGGCCATCCAGAAAAACAGCGTTACACACAGGAAAGTGATGGAGCTTAGGAGAAATACCAGGGAGGCCATGGCAGAGGCCAAAGCAAAAATAGCCGAACTGGAGGAAGCAAGAAAACAAATTGCCGAACTGCGATCCGAGAACGGCCGACTGACCGGACTGGTTAGTTCGGTCGAAGCCGAAAAGCAGAAGGTTGCTATTGAGGCAAAGGACAAGTACCTGCACCTGCTGGCGTAGATTGAAAAGAAGAAAGATGCCGAGATAGCCCAATTGAAGGAGGGCATGAAAAAAGCCGAAAAGCAAGGCTTCAAGAAGACAGAGGACGGCTACATCCAACAGTGCGAAGCAGCCAAGGACCTGTTCTTCAAATGTGGCTGGAGGAGTGCTGTGGAGCAGCTCGGTTGTTCGCCCGACACCGAGGTCTACAATGCTCCACAGTATTCCATTCCGGCTTCACTGTCGCAGTATGCTGCCGATCTTCAGAGGCAATTTCTTGAAGGGTCTGATGAGGATGAAGATGATGATGAAGATGATGATGGAGATGAGCCGACTGACACTCCGGCCGTCAATGAGCAACCCAACAATCAGACGGTTCGGTTAGAGCCGGTAATTGAAGACCTAACTGATGAGCTGCTAAGTGACAACACGCAGCGAATTGATACCGAGGTTCATGTTGAAACCGAGCTCCCGCCTCAAACCGTGCTCCCGTCTGAAACCGGACTTCGGCCAAATGCTAATGTAGAATTTGATGCCGAAATTGATGAACTCTTCAGCTGATTGTCTTTTTTCTTTTCTTGTCTTGAAGTTGTAACCGGGCTGCGGCCCCTCAGTTTGTACTTGCTCTTCTTTGTTGAATGAAAAATCTACTTTTGTGCTCAACTTTTATTCCGGTTTTGTTTTCTAAGCTTGCATTTGTAATGAATTTTTCAACGTTTCCAACTGTTATTTCGGTTTTAGCTATTTAATCTTACTAGCCAACCACTCTTTAGCCGATATAACTATCTCGGCTGAAGAGTACAAAGAGTTGGTTTAATCCAGCCAACCACTCTTCAGCCATAAGCTTACTTCGGCTGAAGAGTAACAGGAGTTGGTTTAATCCAGCCAACCACTCTTCAGCCATAAACTTACTTCGGCTGAAGAGTGCAAAGAGTTGGTTTAATCCAGCCAACCACTCTTCAGCCATAAGCTTACTTCGGCTGAAGAGTAACAAGAGTTGGTTTAATCCAGCCAACCACTCTTCAGCCATAAACTTACTTCGGCTGAAGAGTACAAAGAGTTGGTTTAATCCAGCCAACCTCTAAGTTGGTTTTTTCAGCCAACTTAGAATACATTGTTTGGTTATGCCGACCAAACGTCCTGCAGCTTGGATCCTCATCCTGGGCTTAGGAGGGGTGTTGGTTTAATCCAGCCAACCTCTAAGTCGGTTTTTCCAGCCAACTTAGAATATATTGTTTGGTTATTTCGACAAAACGTCCTGCAGCCTGGATCCTTATCCTGGGCTTAGGAAGGGTTCATAGTTGGTTATCCCGGCCAACTATGTTTACAATGCTCCTAACTTACTGAAGTTACCTTCTACCGAAAACGATTATGAAAAGAATCGACTTGTTTTATTGAGAAAGTAAAAAATTACACATACTTAAAAGAAAAAAAGCTAAAAATAAAACAACTTGAGATTGGCAGTGTTCCATGGCCTGGGAATTGCTTTGTCGTCCTCATCTTCTAAGTGGTATGCCCTTTGCCTGCTAATCCGACCACTTTGTAAGGTCCTTCCCAGTTAGGTCCTAGCTTGCCATCTCCTGGTACCAAGGTATTTCCCATCACTTTACGCAGTACCCAATCTCCGATCTTGAATTGCCTTGGATGCACTGTTTTGTTATACTTTCTGGACAATTCTTGTTTGTAGGAGGCGATGTGAACCAATGCTCTATCTCTTCTTTCTTCTGCAAGGTCAAGCTCTAATGCTATGGCTTCGCCATTTAAGTCTGGGTCAAAGTTTTCGCTTCAAATTGTGGGGAGGCCAACTTCTAATGGGATGACTGCTTCCATGCCATAAGCTAAGGAGAATGGTGTTTCCCCTGTTGATCGGCGAGGTGTGGTGCGGTAAGCCCATAAAACATGCGGGAGTTCTTCTGCCCACTTGCCCTTCGCTCTCTCTAGCCTTTTCTTCAATCCATCCAAGGCTACCTTGTTTGATGCTTCTGCCTGACCATTTGCTTGGGGATATGCCGGTGTAGAATTGTAGAACTCTATCTTGTATTCTTTACAAAAGCCTCTGAAAATCCTACTATCGAATTGAGTGCCGTTGTCTGATATCAGTGCCTTTGGTATGCCAAATCGAGTGATGATACTCTGCCAGACAAATTTTTTCACATATTTTTCCTTGATTGACGCCAAGGCTTCTGCTTCCACCCATTTTGTGAAGTAGTCGGTTGCCGCAAGGAAGAACTTCCTGTTGCCGGGTGCTGTTGGAAGTGGCCCTACTATGTCCAATCCCCACATTGCGAAGGGCATGGACTAGTTAGAGGTAGAAGTCTCTGGCAGGTTGGTGTATTTGATGTGCGAACTTTTGGCATTTTTCGCACTTTTTGACATACTTCTCTGAATCCGCTTGCATGTATGGCCACCAGTATCCTTGTGAAATTGCTCGGTATGCCAATGATCTTCCTCCTTAATGGCTGCCACAGACACCCTCATGTATTTCGAACAGAAACGCTTCCACTTTGCTGGGGTGAACACATTTTAGGTAAGGTCCTGAGAACGACTTTTTGTACAATGCCAAAGATGGGGAGAGCCAAAATCGCTGCGACTTTGCTCTTATTCTGTTGGCTTCTTTCTCTCTTCTGGTAGGGTGCCGTCTTTCAGGAATAATATGATGGGATCCATCCAAGAAGGGCCTAGATCGGCGCAACATACCTCTTCTGCTTCTGCGTCTTCAATGCTTGGCCTAGGCAGATAGTCGATCAGTAGTGGATGAGGGATGGAGGTATCTGCCATTGAGGCGAAGCCTGCCAGTTCGTCTGCTCTGCTGTTTCCTCTCTGCCGATCTGCTCTATCCTGACTACTTCAAATTTTTTGATCTCTGTTCTGACCAACTCTTGGTACTTGGCCATCCTGTCATCCTTTCCTTCGTAATCGCCAGATATTTGGTTTACCACCAGCTGTGAGTCGTTATAAACCATTAGCTCGGTGGCCTTCATGTAGAATGCTGACTTGAGACCTGCGAGAAGCGCTTCATACTCCGCTTCATTGTTTGATGCTGGGAAGCCAAGGTTGACTGCTTGCTCCACCACTAGGCCGTCTGGAGAGATGAGGACTATGCCAAGTCCTGCTCCATACCGGTTGGATGCTCCATCCACGAAGAGCTTCCACATCTCTCCAACAAACAACTTCCAGCAAGTGGAGGATCGGATGATGCCTTGGGATCTTCCATGTAGGTGGTGTCTTCTTTAAGGTCCATGCTTGCTGTCTGCCCCTTGCCTCTGGTTGCACCAAGTCTTGTTTTGTTGGTGAGTCCTGACTTGGTGTAGCATGGTTTGCCTCTTCCTTCCCTGCTTCGTTTTGGGCTGCTTTGGCGTCTGGCTGAGTATTTGTACAGGGTTGCGCTATTCTGGCGTCAATTTCCATCCCTAGTTCGGTTGTTTCA
>JAPPVO010003934.1:0-24129 GCA_030407325.1 Camellia japonica | reverse complement strand
ACAGTGCGATGCGCAAATAGCGCGAGTGTCAACTGCACAAAACAGTGCGATGCGCAAAAATACGCGAGATGTAACTGCACAAAACAGTGCGATGCGCAAAATAGCGCGAGTGTCAACTGCACAAAACAGTGCGATGCGCAAAATAGCGCGAGTTTGAACTGCACAAAACAGTGCGATGCGCAAAATAGCGCGAGTGTCAACTGCACAAAACAGTGCGATGCGCAAAATAGCGCGAGTTTGAACTGCACAAAACAGTGCGATGCGCAAAATAGCGCGAGTGTCAACTGCACAAAACAGTGCGATGCGCAAAATAGCGCGAGTTTGAACTGCACAAAACAGTGCGATGCGCAAAATAGCGCGAGTGTCAACTGCACAAAACAGTGCGATGCGCAAAAATAGCGCGAGTTTAACTGCACAAAACAGTGCGATGCGCAAAATAGCGCGAGTGAACTGCACAAAACAGTGCGATGCGCAAAATAGCGCGAGTTTGAACTGCACAAAAGTGCGATGCGCAAAATAGCGCGAGTTGTCAACTGCACAAAACAGGTGCGATGCGCAAAAATAGCGCGAGTGTCAACTGCACAAAACAGTGCGATGCGCAAAATAGCGCGAGTGAACTGCACAAAACAGTGCGATGCGCAAAATAGCGCGAGTTCAACTGCACAAAACAGTGCGATGCGCAAAATAGCGCGAGTTTGAACTGCACAAAACAGTGCGATGCGCAAAATAGCGCGATTGTCAACTGCACAAAACAGTGCGATGCGCAAAATAGCGCGAGTTGTCAACTGCACAAAACAGTGCGATGCGCAAAATAGCGCGAGTTTCAACTGCACAAAACAGTGCGATGCGCAAAATAGCGCGAGTTTGAACTGCACAAAACTGTGCGATGCGCAAAATAGCGCGAGTGTCAACTGCACAAAACAGTGCGATGCGCAAAATAGCGCGAGTTTGAACTGCACAAAACAGTGCGATGCGCAAAAATAGCGCGAGTGTCAACTGCACAAAACAGTGCGATGCGCAAAATAGCGCGAGTTTGAACTGCACAAAACAGTGCGATGCGCAAAATAGCGCGAGTGTCAACTGCACAAAACAGTGCGATGCGCAAAATAGCGCGAGTTTGAACTGCACAAAACAGTGCGATGCGCAAAATAGCGCGAGTGTCAACTGCACAAAACAGTGCGATGCGCAAAAATAGCGCGAGTTGTCAACTGCACAAAACAGTGCGATGCGCAAAATAGCGCGAGTGTCAACTGCACAAAACAGTGCGATGCGCAAAATAGCGCGAGTTTGAACTGCACAAAACTGTGCGATGCGCAAAATAGCGCGAGTGTCAACTGCACAAAACAGTGCGATGCGCAAAATAGCGCGAGTTTGAACTGCACAAAAACGTGCGATGCGCAAAATAGCGCGAGTGTCAACTGCACAAAACAGTGCGATGCGCAAAATAGCGCGAGGTTTGAACTGCACAAAACAGTGCGATGCGCAAAATAGCGCGAGTGTCAACTGCACAAAACAGTGCGATGCGCAAAATAGCGCGAGTTTGAACTGCACAAAACAGTGCGATGCGCAAAATAGCGCGAGTGTCAACTGCACAAAACAGTGCGATGCGCAAAATAGCGCGACTGTCAACTGCACAAAACAGTGCGATGCGTAAAATAGCGCGAGTGTCAACTGCACAAAATAGTGCAATGTGCAAAATAGCGCGAGTTTGAACTGCACAAAACTGTGTGATGCGCAAAATAGCGCGAGGGTCAACTGCACAAAACAGTGCGATGCGCAAAATAGCACGAGTTTGAACTGCACAAAACTGTGCGATGCGCAAAATAGCACGATTGTCAACTGCCCAAAACAGTGCGATGCGCAAAATAGCGCGAGTTTGAACTGCACAAAACTGTGCGATGCGCAAAATACCGCGAGTGTCAACTGCACAAAACAGTGCGATGAGCAAAAATAGCGGGAGTTCGAACTGCAGAAAACTGTGCGATGCGCAAAATAGCACGATTGTCAACTGCACAAAACAGTGCGATGCGCAAAATAGCGCGAGTTTGAACTGCACAAAACAGGGCGATGCGCAAAATAGCGCGAGTGTCAACTGCACAAAACAGTGCGATGCGCAAAATAGCGCGAGTTTGAACTGCACAAAACAGTGCGAGACGCAAAATAGCGCGAGTTTGAACTGCACAAAACTGTGCGATGCGCAAAATAGCACGATTGTCAACTGCCCAAAACAGTGCGATGCGCAAAATAGCGCGATTGTCAACAGCACAAAACAGTGCGATGCGCAAAATAGCGCGAGTTTCAACCGCACAAAACAGTGCGATGCGCAAAATAGCGCGAGTGTCAACTGCACAAAACAGTGCGATGCGCAAAAATAACGTAAGTTTGAACTGCAGAAAACTGTGCGTTGCGCAAAATAGCGCGATTGTCAACTGCACAAAACAGTGCGATACGCAAAATAGCGCGAGTTTGAACTGCACAAAACAGTGCGATGCGCAAAATAGCGCGACTTTGAACTGCACAAAACTGTGCGATGCGCAAAATAGCGCGAGTGTCAACTGCGCAAAACAGTGCGATGCGCAAAGTAGCGCGAGTGTCAACTGCACAAAACAGTGCGATGCGCAAAACAACGCGAGTTTGAACTGCACAAAACTGTGCGATGCGCAAAATAGCGCGAGTGTCAACTGCACAAAATAGTGCGATGCGCAAAATAGCGCGAGTTTGAACTGCACAAAACTTTGCATTGCGCAAAATAGCGCGATTGTCAACTGCACAAAACAGTGCGATGCTCAAAATAGCGCGAGTTTGAACTGCACAAAACTGTGCGTTGCGCAAAATAGCGCGATTGTCAACTGCACAAAACAGTGCGATGCGCAAAATAGCGCGAGTTTGAACTGCACAGAATAGTGCGATGCGCAAAATAGCGCGATTGTCAACTGCACAAAACAGTGCGATGTGCAAAGTAGCGCGAGTGTCAACTGCACAAAACAGTGCGATGCGCAAAATAGCGCGAGTTTGAACTGCACAAAACTGTGTGATGCGCAAAATACCGCGAGTGTCAACTGCACAAAACAGTGCGATGAGCAAAAATAGCGGGAGTTTGAACTGCAGAAAACTGTGCGATGCGCAAAATAGCACGATTGTCAACTGCACAAAACAGTGCGATGCGCAAAATAGCGCGAGTTTGAACTGCACAAAACAGTGCGAGACGCAAAATAGCGCGAGTGTCAACCGCACAAAACAGTGCGATGCGCAAAATTGCGCGAGTTTGAACTGCACAAAACTGTGCGATGCGCAAAATAGCGCGAGTGTCAACTGCACAAAACAGTGCGATGCGCAAAATAGCGCGAGTGTCAACTGCACAAAACAGTGCGATGCGTAAAATAGCGCGAGTGTCAACTGCACAAAACAGTGCGTTGCGCAAAATAGCGCGAGTGTCAACTGCACAAAACAGTGCGATGCGTAAAATAGCGCGAGTGTCAACTGCACAAAATAGTGCAATGTGCAAAATAGCGCGAGTTTGAACTGCACAAAACTGTGCGATGCGCAAAATAGCGCGAGGGTCAACTGCACAAAACAGTGCGATGCGCAAAATAGCGCGAGTTTGTCAACTGCACAAAACAATGCGATGCGCAAAATAGCGCAATTGTCAACAGCAAAAAACAGTGCGATGCGCAAAATAGCGCGAGTTTCAACCGCACAAAACAGTGCGATGCGCAAAATAGCGCGAGGGTCAACTGCACAAAACAGTGCGATGCGCAAAAATAACGTAAGTTTGAACAGCAGAAAACTGTGCGTTGCGCAAAATAGCGCGATTGTCAACTGCACAAAACAGTGCGATGCGCAAAATAGCGCGAGTTTGAACTGCACAAAACAGTGCGATGCGCAGAATAGCGCGAGTGTCAACTACACAAAACAGTGCGATGCGCAAAATAGCGTGACTTTGAACTGCACAAAACTGTGCGATGCGCAAAATAGCGCGAGTGTCAACTGCACAAAACAGTGCGATGCGCAAAACAGCGCGAGTTTGAACTGCACAAAACTGTGCGATGCGCAAAATAGCGCGAGTGTCAACTGCACAAAATAGTGCGATGCGCAAAATAGCGCGAGTTTGAACTGCACAAAACTGTGCATTGCGCAAAATAGCGCGATTGTCAACTGCACAAAACAGTGCGATGCGCAAAATAGCGCGAGTTTGAACTGCACAAAACTATGCGTTGCGCAAAATAGCGCGATTGTCAACTGCACAAAACAGTGCGGTGCGCAAAATAGCGCGATTGTCAACTGCACAGAACAGTGCGATGCGCAAAATAGCGCGATTGTCAACTGCACAAAACAGTGCGATGCGCAAAATAGCGCGAGTTTCAACCGCCCAAAACAGTGCGATGCGCAAAATAGCGCGAGGGTCAACTGCACAAAACAGTGCGATGCGCAAAAATAGCGTAAGTTTGAACGGCAGAAAACTGTGCGTTGCGCAAAATAGCGCGATTGTCAACTGCACAAAACAGTGCGATGCGCAAAATAGCGCGAGTTTGAACTGCACAAAACAGTGCGATGCGCAGAATAGCGCGAGTGTCAACTACACAAAACAGTGCGATGCGCAAAATAGCGTGACTTTGAACTGCACAAAACTGTGCGATGCGCAAAATAGCGCGAGTGTGAACTGCACAAAACAGTGCGATGCGCAAAATAGCGCGAGTTTGAACTGCACCAAATAGAGCGATGCGCAAAATAGCGCGAGTGTCAACTGCACAAAACAGTGCGATGCGCAAAATAGCGCGAGTTTGAACTGCACAAAACTATGCGATGCGCAAAATAGCGTTAGTGTCAACTGCACAAAACAGTGCGATGCGCAAAATAGCGCGAGTTTGAACTGCACAAAACAGTGCGATGTACAAAATAGCGCGAGTGTTAATTGCACAAAACAGTGCGATGCGCAAAATAGCGCGAGTTTGAACTGCACAAAGTAGTGCGATGTCCAAAATAGCGCGAGTGTCAACTGCACAAAACATTGCGATGCGCAAAATAGCGCGAGTGTCAACTGCACAAAACAGTGCGATGCGCAACATAGCGCGAGTTTGAACTGCACAAAACTGTGCGAGGCGCAAAATAGCACGAATGTAAACTGCACAAAACAGTGCGATGCGCAAAGTAGCGCGAGTGTCAACTGCACAAAACAGTGCGATGTGCAAAATAGCGCGAGTTTGAACTGCACAAAACTGTGCGACGCGCAAAATAGCGCGAGTGTCTACTGCACAAAATAGTGCGATGCGCAAAATAGCGCGAGTTTGAGCTGCACAAAACCGTGCGATGCGCAAAATAGCGCGAGTGTCAACTGCACAAAACAGTGCGATGCGCAAAATAGCGCGAGTTTGAACTGCACAAAACTATGCGATGCGCAAAATAGCGCGAGTGTCAACTGCACAAAACAGTGCGATGCGCAAAATAGCGCGAGTTTGAACTGCACAAAACAGTGCGATGCGCAAAATAGCGCGAGTGTTAACTGCACAAAACAGTGCGATGCGCAAAATAGCGCGAGTTTGAACTGCACAAAGCAGTGCGATGTGCAAAATAGCGCGAGTGTCAACTGCACAAAACATTGCGATGCGCAAAATAGCGCGAGTGTCAACTGCACAAAACAGTGCGATGCGCAAAATAGCGCGAGTTTGAACTGCACAAAACTGTGCGACGCGCAAAATAGCGCGAGTGTCTACAGCACAAAACAGTGCGATGCGCAAAATAGCACGAGTTTGAACTGCACAAAACCGTGCGATGCGCAAAATAGCGCGAGTGTCAACTGCACAAAACAGTGCGATGCGCAAAATAGCGCGAGTTTGAACTGAACAAAACTATGCGATGCGCAAAATAGCGTGAGTGTCAACTGTACAAAACAGTGCGATGCGCAAAATAGCACGAGTTTGAACTGCACAAAACAGTGCGATGTGCAAAATAGCGCGAGTGTTAACTGCACAAAACAGTGCGATGCGCAAAATAGCGCGAGTTTGAACTGCACAAAGCAGTGCGATGTCCAAAATAGCGCGAGTGTCAACTGCACAAAACATTACGATGCGCAAAATAGCGCGAGTGTCAACTGCACAAAACAGTGCGATGCGCAAAATAGCGCGAGTTTGAAATGCACAAAACGGTGCGATGCGCAAAATAGCGCGAGTGTCAACCGCACAAAACAGTGCGATGCGCAAAATAGCGCGATTTTGAACCGCACAAAACCGTTCGATGCGTAAAATAGCGCGAGTGTCAACTGCACAAAATAGTGCGATGCGAAAAATAGCGCGTGTTTGAACTGCACAAAACAGTGCGATGCGCAAAATAGCGCGAGTGTAAACTGCACAAAACAGTGCGAGGCGCAAAATAGCGCGAGTTTGAACTACACAAAACTGTGCGACGCGCAAAATAGCGCGAGTGTCTACTGCACAAAATAGTGCGATGCGCAAAATAGCGCGAGTTTGAGCTGCACAAAACCGTGCGATGCGCAAAATAGCGCGAGTGTCAACTGCACAAAACAGTGCGATGCGCAAAATAGCGCGAGTTTGAACTGCACAAAACTATGCGATGCGCAAAATAGCGCGAGTGTCAACTGCACAAAACAGTGCGATGCGCAAAATAGCGCGAGTTTGAACTGCACAAAACAGTGCGATGTGCAAAATAGCGCGAGTGTTAACTGCACAAAACAGTGCGATGCGCAAAATAGCGCGAGTTTGAACTGCACAAAGCAGTGCGATGTCCAAAATAGCGCGAGTGTCAACTGCACAAAACAGTGCGATGCGCAAAATAGCGCGAGTTTGAACTGCACAAAACTGTACGACGCGCCAAATAGCGCGAGTGTCAACTGCACAAAATAGTGCAATGCGCAAAATACCGCGTGTTTGAACAGCACAAAACAGTGCGAAGCGCAAAATAGCGCGAGTGTAAACTGCACAAAACAGTACGATGCGCAAAATAGCCCGAGTGTCAACTGCAGAAAACAGTGCGATGCGCAAAATAACGCGAGTTTGAACTGCACAAAACAGTGCGATGCGCAAAATAGCGCGAGTTTGACCTGCACAAAACTGTGCGATGCGCAAAATAGTGCGAGTGTCAACTGCACAAAACAGTGCGATGCGCAAAATAGCGCGAGTTTGACCTGCACAAAACTGTGCGATGCGCAAAATAGTGCGAGTGTCAACTGCACAAAATAGTGCGATGCGCAAAATAGCGCGTGTTTGAACTGCACAAAACTGTGCGAGGCGCAAAATAGCGCGAGTGTAAACTGCACAAAACAGTGCGATGCGCAAAATAGCGCGAGTTTGAACTGCCCAAAATTGTGCGATGCGCAAAATAGCGCGAGTGTCAACTGCACAAAACAGTGCGATGCGCAAAATAGCGCGAGTTTGAACTGCACAAAACCGTTCGATGCGCAAAATAGCGCGAGTGTCAACTGCAGAAAACAGTGCGAGGCGCAAAATAGCGCGAGTTTGAACTACACAAAACTGTGCGACGCGCAAAATAACGCGAGTGTCAACTGCATAAAACAGTGCGATGCGCAAAATAGCGCGAGTTTGAACTGCACAAAACCATGCGATGCGCAAAATAGCGCGAGTGTCAACTGCACAAAACAGTGCGATGCACAAAATAGCGCGAGTTTGAACTGCACAAAACTGTACGATGCGCCAAATAGCGCGAGTGTCAACTGCACAAAATAGTGCAATGCGCAAAATACCGCGTGTTTGAATAGCACAAAACAGTGCGAAGCGCAAAATAGCGCGAGTGTAAACTGCAGAAAACAGTACGATGCGCAAAATAGCCCGAGTGTCAACTGCATAAAACAGTGCGATGCGCAAAATACCGCGAGTTTGAACTGCACAAAACAGTGCGATGCGCAAAATAGCGCGAGTTTGACCTGCACAAAACTGTGCGATGCGCAAAATAGCACGAGTGTAAACTGCACAAAACAGTGCGATGCGCAAAATAGCGCGAGTTTGAACTGCACAAAACTGTGCGACGCGCAAAATAGCGCGAGTGTCTACTGCACAAAACAGTGCGATGCGCAAAATAGCGCGAGTTTGAACTGCACAAAACCGTGCGATGTGCAAAGTAGCGCGAGTGTCAACTGCACAAAACAGTGCGATGCGCAAAATAGCGCGAGTTTGAACTGCACAAAACTATGCGATGCGCAAAATAGCGCGAGTGTCAACTGCACAAAACAGTGCGAGGCTCAAAATAGCGCGAGGTTGAACTGCACAAAACAGTGCGATGTGCAAAATAGCGCGAGTGTTAACTGCAAAAAACAGTGCGATGCGCAAAATAGTGCGAGTTTGAACTGCACAAAGCAGTGCGATGTCCAAAATAGCGCGAGTGTCAACTGCACAAAACATTGCGATGCGCAAAATAGCGCGAGTGTCAACTGTACAAAACAGTGCGATGCGCAAAATAGCGCGAGTTTGAACTGCACAAAACAGTGCGATGTGCAAAATAGCGCGAGTGTTAACTGCACAAAACAGTGCGATGCGCAAAATAGCGCGAGTTTGAACTGCACAAAACCGTTCGATGCGCAAAATAGCACGAGTGTCAACTGCACAAAACATTGCGATGCGAGCGATTTGGTTTCACACTATCTTCAGCGCGAGCGATTTGTCGCTTTCTTAAAATATTTTCAAAAAACAAAATGTTTTGCGCGGTCCTGTGAAGACCTGTGTGGAATCGCTCTTTAGATTGTGCAGCCTAGGATCGCTCTCAGCCTCGAGACTCAACCCCTTCGCTGATCCAGACCTTGAACTTGAATTCAGAAGGTTCAACGGTCAACTACGATATGAGGCCTGTGTGGCCATATTTGAAACAGCCCTCGAACAAGAGGCACCAAAGTCAGATCAAGAAGATCAGACCTCATCAGAAGAAGCTTGCGAAGCTAAATCAGAAGCACCCCTCGAACTAGGGGCAAAAATGTCCGATACGCTCGAAGAGCCGAAGATGGATCCTTCTGCGAATCAATACAGCAGTCATTTTCCGGGATTCAGATGACTTCAGGATCTCAAAACCATTTGGCATGGACCAGCTACACTTTTACCCTTTGAGAGGCTCGCTGGGCCGAAAACCCGAAAGGGCGACCCAGGCAAAAGTTAGAGCGAGACAAAAAAAAGAAAAGCAAAAAAAAACACAGAAAAATACAAAAAAGAAAGAAAAAAGAGAAAAAAGAAGAAGAAAAGAAATGAAAATGAAAAGAAAAGAAAAGAAAAACAAAGCTCACAAGGTTGAAAACCTGCAACAGGCGCCTTGGCAAAAGTTAGAGCATAAAAAGGAGAGGTTAAATACCCGAGTGTACCTTAACCCCGAACTACGTAAGGCTTGATTCCCATCTTTGGGATACGTAGGCAACTTCATTCTGAAGTCCAGCCATAAACACTTCCAAATCAAGTGTGTCCATGCAATGGTTTTGACCATCCTTGCCTCCTTTGTATCCGGGAGTTCGATTGCAATCATCGCTCTGAGGACTGACTACAATGCGCTGCGGTGCCTTTCAAACAAGGGGCAACTTTCCGTTGCCATTCAATGCGCTGCGGTGCCTTTCAAACAAGGGGCAACTTTCCGTTGCCATTCAATGCGCTGCGGTGCCATTCAAACAAGGGGCAACTTTCCGTTGCCATTCAAATGCACCGCAGAGCCGTTCAAACAAGGGGCAACTTTCCGTTGCCATGCAGCTCTCTTCAAGCAAGGGGCAATTTTCCTTCGGATCTGAGGTTGTGCATCTCGAGAGTGGGTTCTATGCTTGTTGAGCAGTGGCTGATTGCAAAAACAGCTTTTGAGAATTTTTACTGAGGTTGACTATTTCCTCGAAAATCATTCTATCTTTTCCAAAAACTGGACCATTTCTTGGACCCAAAAAAGGAAAATTTTCAGTGCTCATAGCCTGACTTGCGTGATTTCAAATCAAAAATTGAACAAGCATATTAATCTAACCCTCATGTTGGTCAAAATTGTTTTAGTAGAAAGCAAAAACAAAAAATGGTCAAAACGATGAACTAGGGGCACAGTGGAGTCAGGTGTTCTGTCTTTTCCCCGTTATCAATGCATTTGCCAAGAAGGGCACTCTACATGCCAAGGAAAAGGGCACAATTGAAACTAACAACAAAGTGCTGAAGGCTCTCTCATCCTCCAAGCAGCGAGGTATCAAGCCAAGTGCGAAGCACGAACGGGAATGGATCAAGATATTCCACTCCCTCATCTTGACAGATCTGATCACGTCCAAGCTCCCCGGCAGAGCATCATCAACCGGTGTCAGCTGTAGATTCGCTACACACTCATTTGTAGCACAACCCCTCTGTGGGAGGAATTCACTAGCTGCATGCAGAAGAAGAAGAATCTGGTAGAATACCAGGGGCAAAAGCCCACAACTTTCTGCTTATCCATCAACCACCCAGGGGAGGGATTGAAAAATGAGAGATTGAAGAATAGAGAGATGTGCGATGAGAAAAAGTGAGAAAAGGGCTTTTTCAGAAAACTAGAGATTGAGTGCCAAGTGATGTGAGAATCACAAGTGAGAAAGGGTGGGAAACACTACCCGGTGAAACAGGCTCCCTGTGCACGTCTAAGTGTCGTGTCTTTTCGTTTGTCTCATTTCATCCCGAGCGTGTCTCGTTGTGTTTAGGTCGTTTACCTTTTGTTTTTCTGTGTTGAGTTGTTTTGGCTGTGGTCAGTTGTAGGCTTAATACCCGGTTAAGAATCCTTTTCTCATTTTCAAAAAAATAAAATCGTTTTGCGCTATGAGTGCCGTGCCGTTCTCCACATTTGTGCAAAACAGAATTTGTTCTTTCAGAAAACCGCAGGGTTCAACCCAGGTCATATGAGAACAGTGAAACCAGGACCTATCTGAAGCTATAATGGTTCCGGACTGCAAAGCAAAAGCGAAAGAGGAAAATGTCGGGCATCTGAGTTTTGTTCCAACTTCAGTAAGTTCCGAGATTGCATCGCGTGTGTACCTCTTCAGGCCTTGCCAATGCTCCGAAGTATGAGTGTGCCTCTACCTCAAGCTCAAGATCAAGTCTGCCCCAAGCCAAAATGGCGATCAGAAGTGCTCTCCTCGAGTACCGTTTCGTGCCAGGGACATCTTGGCCGTGTTTGCAATGAGTTCTTAGGAGACCAACTGCGACGGTGGAAACTAGAGTTCGAATGGCTGTTGCCTAGAACGCAAAGGTTCGGGATTTCCGAGACTAAAGTCTGGTTTAAATACCCGGAGGCGTGCCCTCGGCTTGAAATCTGTATGGAAGCCCCATAGGTTGAGATAGCGTGTATGCACCTCAATTCTGGATACTGAACCAACCTAGTCTGTCACCCCGTTGGAGAATAGGGAAAGTTGTGAATATGATCAGGAGGACAAGCAGCAGCCGTAGCTCCTACATACAGATGGTTGTTACTTGTTAGCATTTCAGAACCTTTGTACTGTGAGTTGAAGGTAAGTGTTCGAAGAGCACGAGGGGAGATCCCCATCAGAGTAGAGCGGTTCACCGCCACTCACCTCATGAGGCGCTTTGTAAAGCGCCGTTTTTGTCCATTTATCGCTTTCCTTAAGCATCATGCATTGTAATGCATTGTACCTGTCAAGTTTCTTTCTCAGTCATGCATGATATTGTATGTACGGTTCATTCAAAGAAGTTCCATTTGAGATCATTCACTTAGTGTATCAATCACACTTTACTTGCTTCACTCAGTGTATCTAACACACTTCATTCACTTTTAGTATATCCATCACACTTATTCACTTAGTGCATCTATCACACTTTGTGCTTGTCTTTTGTGTATCCATCACACTTCGCCCTTTTGTATATCAATTACACTCTGCTCAAATAGTGTATCTATCACACACTCGCTTTGCCTACTTTGTGTATCAATCACACACACTCACACCATTGTTCCCCCGGTTAAAACCTTCCCTCTCTCCGTATGAAATACGTTGAGATACGCCTGTTGGTTACACCATTGTTCCCCCGGTTAAAACCTTCCCTCTCTCCGTATGAAATACGTTGAGATACGCCTATTGGTTACACCATTGTTTACCCGGTTTCTACCTTTCCTCTCTTGCGTGTGATACGCTGAGAGGTTTACCTTCTTCCTCTCTTGTGTGTGATACGCAGAGAGATGTCTTGTGTGAGACTACGGGTATTCTCGGTAGTCGCTTTTAGCCTTCTCCGCGTGAGACGCAATGAGCATTGCATTTTTTTTTTCTTACATTCCTTCTGCACGAGATGTAATTTGTCTCGAGTTTACTTCTTGCCTAGCTTTCGCTTAAAATGTTGCATTTATTTCGCATAATTGCTTCATTACAGCTCTCTTTGCATGATCCTGAGTGATAACCGGCTTCGCGTAGCATGTAAGTCCAATCGTCAAACCGGCTTCGCGTAGCGTATAAGTCCAATCTTCAAACCGGCTTCGCTTAGCGTGTAAGTCCAATCTTCAAACCGGCTTCGCTTAGCGTGTAAGTCCAATCGTCAAACCGGCTTCGCTTAGCGTATAAGTCCAATCTTCAAACCGGCTTCGCGTAGCGTATAAGTCCAATCTTCAAAACCGGCTTCGCGTAGCGTGTAAGTCCAATCGTCAAACCGGCTTCGCGTAGCGTATAAGTCCAATCTTCAAACCGGCTTCGCTTAGCGTGTAAGTCCAATCTTCAAACCGGCTTCGCTTAGCGTGTAAGTCCAATCGTCAAACCGGCTTCGCGTAGCGTGTAAGTCCAATCGTCAAACCGGCTTCGCGTAGCGTATAAGTCCAATCTTCAAACCGGCTTCGCTTAGCGTGTAAGTCCAATCTTCAAACCGGCTTCGCTTACCGTGTAAGTCCAATCTTCAAACCGGCTTCGCTTAGCGTGTAAGTCCAATCGTCAAACCGGCTTCGCTTAGCGTGTAAGTCCAATCTTCAAACCGGCTTCGCTTAGCGTGTAAGTCCAATCTTCAAACCGGCTTCGCTTAGCGTGTAAGTCCAATCTTCAAACCGGCTTTGCGTAGCGTATAAGTCCAATCTTCAAACCGGCTTCGCGTAGCGTATAAGTCCAATTATCAAAATCTCCCTGCACATCATTTTGCATTTTGCCCCTGTCTGCAGGCACATATCTCTGTTCATCTTGTATGATTGTCTAAGTCTTCGGCCTTGTCAAAAATGGGTCGTCTCTGGGCTTTGACATTCACTCCCGTCACTTGTGACTTCCGAGTTCTGTCAAAGAGGGGCAACTGTAGACACCCCATTTTTGACCGACCGTAAGACTCAGACATCACCGATTGAGCGCTCAGTGATGTTGCATATTGTGCTCGTTCAGAAGTCTCAGAGTCGCGGCCGTGCGCCCTGCCTCCAGACTTCCGAACCCTCTTCTGTGCCTTGCCTCGGTTTGCGAACCAGACTCGATTTTCTCTGTTTTCTTTCCTGAGGGGAGGGAGAGGTCCCGTAGACCATCTCTCAGTGGCCATGGGCCACATTTCGTGGCCGTAGGCCATTTTGCCCATTTCGGAGCCCGGTTCCCGGTTCTCGGAGCCGTCAGGCCGTATGCCTCGGTTCGGGACCACCCAACCATCTCCGATTCCTCCGGTTCTTGGCAGGTACCTTTGTTTCATCATAACGAGGGACACTGGGGTCTTAGATACCCACTTCGTGGCTGAATGCCACTTTCGGTGCTTACAGCCTATTTTCGGGACCTCGAACTGCGTGTTTTGGTCCCCGAGCATTCGTTTTGCATCGATTTTTGTTCATTTTTGGCAGGTACCTCTGTTTTATCATCAGGAAGATCACTGGAGGGTGGGAGGTTAGCAATTGTCTCAGCAACCTGTTATGCTCTTCCGGTGCCCCCCCGGCGCCCGTTTTTCTCACTTCCGGGCTAATGTTGAATACCCTAGGGCCATTTTCTTCGAGCCGAAACCACATATTTGTGTTGTACACACATGGGATGACCCTAATGTACCATGGCCGGCCATTAATTCTTCTTTTCATTTTTGAACCTCTTTGAAAGTGGATCCGGGAAGGAGAAAAGTCTGCGCGGCTTCACCGAAACGGGCGTAACTCTTTGCACAAGAGGAATTAAAATATGAGGCCACCACCATTGGAAAGCTTACTCCCGGGGCTTCATTTTTCACTCAAGAATCTCCTAAATTCAATTCCGGACGGAGGAGATATGGTTGATTGAAGTAAGGCATCACTCCGGTTGAACCGAAATCTGCGCGGCTTCACAGAAATGGGCATAACGTTTTCCACAGGAGGAATTTTGATGCAAGGTTTGCGCCATTGGAAAGCTAACTTCCGGGGCTTCAATTTGGACACTTGAATGGCCACATTTGGACTTCCCTAGCACCCACCGGCCGGCCTTCTTCCCGGCAGTTTTTTTTAACTAGCTGGCCGGCCAGAAAATCTAGCTGGCCGGCCACCTGCAACTAAAGCACCTTTTGCCCACCTTTTCTCCGATTTTCTTGCCTATATAGCTGGCTTCCTAGCTCTTGAAGAGAGGTTGGAAAAATATCTCTCAAGGAGATACATTGATATCTCTCCAAAAACCTCCAAAAATCCTTAAGTTTTGGCCTCATTTGTTCATCAACACCAAGCACTACCTTCACCACTTCATTTCCAGAAGCAAGGAGGAGTTCTTGGAGGGTTTAGGAGCAACTTTCATCAAGCAAAGAGGTAGCAAAAGTCTTGTCTTCAAGGGTAAATCTCAAATCCCTCTTTTGTACCATTTTCTTGCTTCCTTTCTTAACCCTATTTCCATATTGTGTTGAGCTTCGACCCCTACTGAAAGTGGTCCCATTTTGAGCTCATTTTGATCTTTGATTATGGGCTCAACCCTGTTTGAGCCCTCTATGGCACACTTGCTTCAATAGCATCTTCTATGTCAATATTTTGCATGAAATATTAGGCCTATGAGTGATCTGATTTGGAGCATGAGGTAAACTGTGAGTGGGCTTATTTTGAGACCCTCTTCAACATTGAAGAAGGGCTCAACCCTGTTTGGCCTCTCTATCATGCACTTGCTTCATAATTCCTTCAAATTACCGTAAACTTGCATGATTTATTTGACCTACATGAAGTCTGTTTTGGAACATTCCATGAACTGTGAATGAGCTTATTTTGTGTCCCTCTACAATATTGTAGAAGGGATCAACTTTGTTTGGGGTCTCCATGTTATACTTGCCTTTATATCTCTCTTTGGCCCCATTTTGCATGCCTTCTTTAAGCTTATTTGGCTTCTTATTTCAGCCTTCATCAGGCCTGAAGAGAGCCTTATTTTTGCCCATTTTTCATGTTTTGTTAAGGGTCTTAGGCTATTTGGTGAATGCTTTTGGTACTTCATGTTATACCCCCCCTTAGTCCCTTATTTTTGCATGTCTTGCTAGCTCACCATGCTTCTGTTTTTGAGTCTTCATCAGGCTAGGAAAGAGTCTTATTTTGGACCATTTGTCATGTTTTGTTAAGGGTCCAAGGCTGTTTGATGCATCCTTTTGGTATCTCATGTTATAGCTCTCTTTTGGCTCATATTTTGCATGCTATGTTAAGCATATCTACATACTGAATTGGGGGATGTCACCCACTGAAATTGTGCATATTTTTGGTCCCTCTTTAATGTTGTAGAACTGTATTTTTCAGTTTGAGCATTGCACATATCACTTGTTTCATTGTTCCCCTATTTTCCCCCATTTTTGCATGCTGTTTTTGCCATACTTGTGATTGTTGTTTGGCCATCCTTTGTACTGTAAAAATTCTATTCTAGGGGCTTCCTAGCATCTGTCTTTACATGTCGTGCCCATATTGTGCATGTTTGGCATAGCTGTAGGCCATTTCGGGTGCATAACATTGCATTTCGGGCATCGGGTGTAATTTTGCTATAATTCGGGGACTGTTTTTGCATCATTTTGGCTGCTGAAATTTACATTTTCCACATGCCATATGCTACATTTCATTTAATGCATCGCCTCAGTTTGCGCGCCCGTGGGCACGCATTTCGAGGCACCTCACTTTTTATCCGGACGGCCTCCCGTGTGAGTGTGGCTGAGGCCCTCTCATGTTGGTATAAGCCCAATTTGCATCGTGTATGTCATTTCATGCTTTAATGCATCGCCTCGGTTTGCGCGCCCGTGGGCACGCATTTCGAGGCATCTCATTTTTATCCGACGGCCTCCCGTGTGAGAGTAGCTGAGGTCCTCTCATGTTGGTATAAGTCCATTCCGCATTCTGTATGCCATTTTCGCATCATTGCATTCCGTATGCCATTTTCTCAGTTTGCGTGCCCGCGGGCATGCACTTCGAGACATCTCATTTTAGCCTCATTACATATCATTTCCATGTCATTTTGCATTCCGTGTGCATCGCCTCGGTTTGCACGCCCGTGGGCACGCATTTCGAGGCACTTCATTTTCATCCGACGGCCTCTTATGTGAGTGTGGCTGAGGCTCACTCATGTTAGTGTAAGTCCAATTGCATTGCGTATGCCATTTTATGCCTTAGGATCATTCCCTTGGTTTGCGTGCCCGTCTGGCACGCATTCTGAGACATCTCATTTTCATAGCATTATGTATGTTAGGGTTGTATTTTAGCTACATCTCATGCATATCATGCATACCGCATCGTGTTCGGGATAGGAGTTAGCCCAGGCACGGGAAACGAGGCATGTTTCGTACTCCGAGTGACGGAACGGGTCTCGATTCCCCAGTCACCGACACTCCGGATTACCCATGATGGAGTTAGGTTTTGTTGTAGCATTCATCTGCATTGCACCCTATATTGAGTTGTGCAATCCGATTCCTCGGCCATCATGCATCGTTATGCGTGATTGGTGGCACGAGAATCGAGGCATGCATATATCTGTGAAATACATTGCTATGCCCTTTTCCTGCTCTCTGTTGCAGCAAGATGAGGGATCAGCAACTTTTCGGAGTCTGGCGCGCATTTCGAGAAACGTTGCAAACAGAGGCTAAATTGGGCATCCCAGTGGATTTCTGCGCAAAGGTAGCCCAGCATACATCATTCATCAGAAGCGAGGCAGCCCCTGGCTTGCATGCCAGTTTAAAGCTTTCTTAGTTAATTTTTTTTTAATTACTTAGAAATCTGTATATTTCGGACTGTATTATTCTTTTATTTCGGACTGTATTATTTTATTCGGACCCTCTGAGCGAGGGCATAATTGTAATAAGTGTGGGTGAGTGTGATGTATGTCTTCCAACCCCACGTCTTTCTTCCCTTTTATTTTCCCGCTTATGATGGTTAGATATAGGGCATATTTCAATTAGCATACAGTATGACAGCATGTTTGCATCATTCATCTGTTTTGCATGCACCGGGCTCGGCGCATCATACAAACTGCATTTGTATTTCAATTCCAAATTGAATACGTGTTAGCTGTAGCATTCCATATGCCATCTTAGAATAGCCGAGCCTGCTGCAGTTGCATTATTGCATGTGTTGCATTAGGCATTACTGTATACTTAGGATCATGCATGATTTCTAATCAATTTTTGTTTTTGGCTTGGAGTACTCGGTGAGTTTTATGCTTTAGCATCCTTACATGCGTGTGAGTGACTGCCATGAATAGCATGCTTACCATGAGGCTATGTGCTTATGTGATATAACTGCCTTGAATGCCTGTGGGTGGAGGTTGAGTTGCTTGGATTGGGAAAAATCATTGACTGTTTGTTTTAAGCCCACTAGATAGTGGCAAAATCATGTTTTCTAAGCCCGCCTGAGGGTGGCAAATCCGCGTCTTAGCCTACCTGCGGGTAGCACCATCAAACCATTTTCAAACAAACAAACATGAAATGTTTTGTACCAATTCAGGTGACTCAGTCTATACTTGTTTGCTGCGAGCATCACATAGTAACCTAGGCTAATAACCGGAATAAGAGCATACATTGTTTTCAAAATAAGATATAATGGTTAGTAGAGGCCGGTCTTTGACCGGGCGAGCGGGGGTGCTCACGAAGTGACCTTCCCCAATCGTACCCAAGTTCCCGAGTCGAGGCAACTTTGGTGATGACGGACACATGGCCTTTGGCACCGAGTCAGGGTTTCCTAAATTTCCCATTAAAAACATTTAGGTGGCGACTCTGTATCTGGCAAAGCAGTCCATGTTTGGCACTTCTTTCAAAAAATCTATTTTCAAAACGATTTGCCGGACTTGGACTCTTTGGTTCAAGATTAAGAACCGTGACATTTGAGTCCTTGAACTGTAGTGACCCCAATATGAACAGAACGGGACTTAACCCTCCCGGGGCGTTCGGGGACGTCTACAGTACGATGCGCAAAATAGCGCGAGTGTCAACTGCACAAGACTGTGCGATGCGCAAAATAGCGCGTGTTTGAACTGCACAAAACTGTGCGATGCGCAAAATAGCGCGAGTGTCAACTGCACAAAACAGTGCGATGTTCAAAATAACGCGAGTTTGAACTGCACAAAACCATGCGATGCGCAAAATAGCGCGAGTGTCAACTGCACAAAACAGTGCGATGCGCAAAATAGCGCGAGTTTGAACTGCTCAAAACCGTGCGATGCGCAAAATAGCGCGAGTTTGAACTGCACAAAACCGTGCGATGCGCAAAATAGCGCGAGTGTCAACTGCACAAAACAGTGCGATGCGCAAAATAGCGCGAGTTTGACCTGCACAAAACTGTGCGATGCGCAAAATAGCGCGAGTGTCAACTGCACAAAATAGTGCGATGCGCAAAATAGCGCGTGTTTGAACTGCACAAAACTGTGCGAGGCGCAAAATAGCGCGAGTGTGAACTGCACAAAACAGTGCGATGCGCAAAATAGCGCGAGTTTGAACTGCACAAAACCGTGTGATGCGCAAAATAGCGCGAGTGTCAACTGCACAAAACAGTGCGATGCGCAAAATAGCGCGAGTTTGAACTGCCCAAAACTGCGCGATGCGCCAAATAGCGCGAGTGTCAACTGCACAAAACAGTGCGATGCGCAAAATAGCGCGAGTTTGAACTGCACAAAACCGTGCGATGCGTAAAATAGCGCGAGTGTCAACTGCACAAAACAGTGCGATGCGCAAAATAGCGCGAGTTTGAACTGCACAAAACGGTGCGATGCGCAAAATAGCGCGAGTTTGAACTGCACAAAACTCTGCGACGCGCAAAATAGCGCGGGTGTCAACTGCACAAAACAGTGCAATGCGCAAAATAGCGCGAGTTTGAACTGCACAAAACCGTGCGATGCGCAAAATAGCGCGAGTGTCAACTGCACAAAACAGTGCGATGCGCAAAATAGCGCGAGTTTGAACTGCCCAAAACTGTGCGATGCGCCAAATAGCGCGAGTGTCAACTGCACAAAACAGTGCGATGCGCAAAATAGCGCGAGTTTGAACTGCACAAAACCGTGCGATGCGCAAAATAGCGCGAGTGTCAACTGCACAAAACAGTGCGATGCGCAAAATAGCGCGAGTTTGAACTGCACAAAACGGTGCGATGCGCAAAATAGCGCGAGTTTGTACTGTACAAAACCGTGCGATGCGCAAAACAGCGCGAGTGTCAACTGCACAAAACAGTGCGATGCGCAAAATAGCGCGAGTTTGAACTGCACAAAACAGTACGATGCGCAAAATAGCCCGAGTGTCAAATGCACAAAATAGTGCGATGCGCAAAATAGCGCGTGTTTGAACTGCACAAAACGGTGCGAGGCGCAAAATAGCGCGAGTGTGAACTGCACAAAACAGTGCGATGTGCAAAATAGCGCGAGTTTGAACTGCACAAAACCGTGCGACGCGCAAAATATCGCGAGTGTCAACTGCACAAAACAGTGCGATGCGCAAAATAGCGCGAGTTTGAACTGCACAAAACCGTGCGATGCGCAAAATAGCGCGAGTGTCAACTGCACAAAACAGTGCGATGCGCAAAATAGCGCGAGTTTGAACTGCACAAAACGGTGCGACGCGCAAAATAGCGCGAGTGTCAACTGCACAAAACATTGCGATGCACAAAATAGCGCGAGTGTCAACTGCCCAAAACAGTGCGATGCGCAAAATAGCGCGAGTTTGAACAGCACAGAACTGTGCGATGCGCAAAATAGCGCAAGTGTCAACTGCACAAAATAGTGCTATGCGCGAAATAGCGCGTGTTTGAACAGCACAAAACAGTGCGTTGTGCAAAATAGCACGTGTGTGAACTGCACAAAACAGTGCGATGCGCAAAATAGCGCGAGTGTCAACTGCACAAAACTGCGCGATGCGCAAAATAGCGCGAGTTTGAACTGCACAAAACAGGGCGATGCGCAAAATAGCGCGAGTTTGAACTGCCCAAAACTGCGCGATGCGCCAAATAGCGCGAGTGTCAACTGCAGAAAACAGTGCGATGCGCAAAATAGCGCGAGTTTGAACTGCACAAAACCGTGCGATGCGCAAAATAGCGCGAGTGTCAACTGCACAAAACAGTGCGATGCGCAAAATAGCGCGAGTTTGAACTACACAAAACCGTGCGATGCGCAAAATAGCGCGAGTGTCAACTGCACAAAACAGTGCGATGCGCAAAATAGCGCGAGTTTGAACTGCACAAAACGGTGCGACGCGCAAAATAGCGCGAGTGTCAACTGCACAAAACATTGCGATGCACAAAATAGCGCGAGTGTCAACTGCACAAAACAGTGCGATGCGCAAAATAGCGCGAGTTTGAACTGCACAAAACTGTGCGATGCGCAAAATAGCGCAAGTGTCAACTGCACAAAATAGTGCGATGCGCAAAATAGCGCGTGTTTGAACAGCACAAAACAGTGCGATGTGCAAAATAGCACGAGTGTGAACTGCACAAAACAGTGCGATGCGCAAAATAGCGCGAGTGTCAACTGCACAAAACTGCGCGATGCGCAAAATAGCGCGAGTTTCAACTGCACCAAATAGTGCGATGCGCAAAATAGCGCGAGTGTCAACTGCACAAAACAGTGCGATGCGCAAAATAGCGCGAGTTTGAACTGCACAAAACTGTGCGACGCGCAAAATAGCGCGAGTGTCAACTGCACAAAACAGTGCGATGCGAAAAATAGCGGGAGTTTGAACTGCACAAAACAGTGCGATGCGCAAAATAGCGCGAGTTTGAACTGCGCAAAGCAGAGCGATGTGCAAAATAGCGCGAGTGTCAACTGCACAAAACAGTGCGATGTGCAAAATAGCGCGAGTGTCAACTCCACAAAACAATGCGATGCGCAAAATAGCGCGAGTTTGAACTGCACAAAACTGTGCGATGCGTAAAATAGCGCGAGTGTCAACTGCACAAAACAGTGCGATGCGCGAAATAGCGCAAGTTTGAACTGCACAAAACAGTACGATGCGCAAAATAGCGCAAGTGTCAGCTGCACAAGACTGTGCGATGCGCAAAATAGCGCGTGTTTGAACTGCAAAAAACTGTGCGATGCGCAAAACAGCGCGAGTGTCAAAGGTACAAAACAGTGCGATGTTCAAAATAACGCGAGTTTGAACTGCACAAAACCATCCGATGCGCAAAATAGCCCGAGTGTCAACTGCACAAAATAGTGCAATGCGCAAAATAGCGCGAGTTTGAACTGCTCAAAACCGTGAGATGCGCAAAATAGCGCGAGTTTGAACTACACAAAACCGTGCGATGCGCAAAATAGCGCGAGTGTCAACTGCACAAAACAGTGCTATGCGCAAAATAGCGCGAGTTTGACCTGCACAAAACTGTGCGATGCGCAAAATAAAGCGAGTGTCAACTGCACAAAATAGTGCGATGCGCAAAATAGCGCGTGTTTCAACTGCACAAAACGGTGCGAGGTGCAAAATAGCGCGAGTGTGAACTGCACAAAACAGTGCGATGTGCAAAATAGCGCGAGTTTGAACTGCACAAAACCGTGCGACGCGCAAAATATCGCGAGTGTCAACTACACAAAACAGTACGATGCGCAAAATAGCGCGAGTTTGAACTGCACAAAACCGTGCGATGCGCAAAATAGCGCGAGTGTCAACTGCACAAAACAGTGCGATGCGCAAAATAGCGCGAGTTTGAACTGCACAAAACGTGCGATGCGCAAAATAGCGCGAGTCTCAACTGCACAAAACATTGCGATGCACAAAATAGCGCGAGTGTCAACTGCCCAAAACAGTGCGATGCGCAAAATAGCGCGAGTTTGAACAGCACAGAACATTGCGATGCGCAAAATAGCGCAAGTGTCAACTGCACAAAATAGTGCGATGCGCGAAATAGCGCGTGTTTGAACAGCACAAAACAGTGCGTTGTGCAAAATAGCACGTGTGTGAACTGCACAAAACAGTGCGATGCGCAAAATAGCGCGAGTGTCAACTGCACAAAACAGTGCTATGCGCAAAATAGCGCGAGTTTGACCTGCACAAAACTGTGCGATGCACAAAATAGCGCGAGTGTCAACTGCACAAAATAGTGCGATGCGCAAAATAGCGCGTGTTTCAACTGCACAAAACGGTGCGAGGTGCAAAATAGCGCGAGTGTGAACTGCACAAAACAGTGCGATGTGCAAAATAGCGCGAGTTTGAACTGCACAAAACCGTGCGACGCGCAAAATAGCGCGAGTGTCAACTCCACAAAACAGTATGATGCGCAAAATAGCGCGAGTTTGAACTGCACAAAACCGTGCGATGCGCAAAATAGCGCGAGTGTCAACTGCACAAAACAGTGCGATGCGCAAAATAGCGCGAGTTTGAACTGCACAAAACGGTGCGACGCGCAAAATAGCGCGAGTGTCAACTGCACAAAACATTGCGATGCACAAAATAGCGCGAGTGTCAACTGCCCAAAACAGTGCGATGCGCAAAATAGCGCGAGTTTGAACTGCACAGAACTGTGCGATGCGCAAAATAGCGCAAGTGTCAACTGCACAAAATAGTGCGATGCGCGAAATAGCGCGTGTTTGAACAGCAGAAAACAGTGCGATGTGCAAAATAGCATGTGTGTGAACTGCACAAAACAGTGCGATGCGCAAAATAGCGCGAGTGTCAACTGCACAAAACTGCGCGATGCGCAAAATAGCGCGAGTTTGAACTGCACAAAACAGGGCGATGCGCAAAATAGCGCGAGTTTGAACTGCCCAAAACGGTGCGACGCGCAAAATAGCGCGAGTGTCAACTGCACAAAACATTGCGATGCACAAAATAGCGCGAGTGTCAACTGCCCAAAACAGTGCGATGCGCAAAATAGCGCGAGTTTGAACAGCACAGAACTGTGCGATGCGCAAAATAGCGCAAGTGTCAACTGCAAAAAATAGTGCGATGCGCGAAATAGCGCGTGTTTGAACAGCACAAAACAGTGCGTTGTGCAAAATAGCACGAGTGTGAACTGCACAAAACAGTGCGATGCGCAAAATAGCGCGAGTGTCAACTGCACAAAACTGCGCGATGCGCAAAATAGCGCGAGTTTGAACTGCACAAAACAGGGCGATGCGCAAAATAGCGCGAGTGTCAACTGCGCAAAACAGTGCGATGCGCAAAATAGCGCGAGTTTCAACTGCACCAAATAGTGCGATGCGCAAAATAGCGCGAGTGTCAACTGCACAAAACAGTGCGATGCGCAAAATAGCGCGAGTTTGAACTGCACAAAACTGTGCGACGCGCAAAATAGCGCGAGTGTCAACTGCACAAAACAGTGCGATGCGAAAAATAGCGGGAGTTTCAACTGCACAAAACAGTGCGATGCGCAAAATAGCGCGAGTTTGAACTGCGCAAAGCAGAGCGATGTGCAAAATAGCGCGAGTGTCAACTGCACAAAACAGTGCGATGTGCAAAATAGCGCGAGTGTCAACTGCACAAAACAATGTGATGCGCAAAATAGCGCGAGTTTGAACTGCACAAAACTGTGCGATGCGCAAAATAGCGCGAGTGTCAACTGCACAAAACAGTGCGATGCGCGAAATAGCGCGAGTTTGAACTGCACAAAACAGTACGATGCGCAAAATAGCGCAAGTGTCAGCTGCACAAGACTGTGCGATGCGCAAAATAGCGCGTGTTTGAACTGCAAAAAACTGTGCGATGCGCAAAATAGCGCGAGTGTCAAAGGTACAAAACAGTGCGATGTTCAAAATAACGCGAGTTTGAACTGCACAAAACCATCCGATGCGCAAAATAGCCCGAGTGTCAACTGCACAAAATAGTGCAATGCGCAAAATAGCGCGAGTTTGAACTGCTCAAAACCGTGCGATGCGCA